>JAQFVV010000066.1:6644962-6851155 GCA_028023455.1 Epiperipatus broadwayi | reverse complement strand
TCATTTTTTTTTTTACAATAAAAGAATGTTTAATTAGTTTTCAACTCCATAAATAATGATCATTAAACTAAAATATAATGACATATTCCGATCTGCTTAACTTTATTTATCTGGTATATTAAGTTTTAAGAATTTGGAATGATTTCGGACTCAAGAAAAGGTTTTGCAAATATTATGCAAACACTTATATTTAGCATATAAAAACAAAAAAATGAATCTACAACAAATTTTAACAAGACTATAATTTATTATTATCACAAAAAAAATATGAACATTTATTCAATAATCCCATAGTAATACAAAAATATAAAATATAACTGACATTAATCTGTATACTCTTTTGGTTATGGACTAGAGGTTACTACTTCTCCTGTATGCAATCATATGGATTGATTAACTAAAAGTACATTTCATTACTAATACATTGTTTATTAAATTTTGGTAACCTTGTAGAAACTTTTATTCAAAATTATTGACTAAATATTTTTTTTTTTTTAAATGATTAATCCCATCACATGCAATACGCAAAATATTAAATTTATTTCTAATACATTTACTTTGTTTATGGTCTTTAATGGGATAACCTATTCTAATTATAGGCCAGTTATCAGAAGTTACACTTACCATCTTACATTTAACTTAATGCTAACTTAAGTTATGATACAAATTTTTATTCATACATATAATTTTAAATATGAGTATTATTTAATTACTAACCAGAATAAATATTGCATTTGAATATTCCTTCAGTAAATAAGCGTTTTAAATTATGCAATTTTAATTACTTTCTCCATTGATTTACTTGTCAAATACTAGCAATATTTAGCAGCACAATACAGATATTGATCTTAGTTACTAACGCACTATTTATACAAAAGTGGATCTTGAGGAACTAACACCTCCAATATAACCTTTATCTTGCCCGAACTTTCAAAATTAAGCACAATAATCAACACCTTCCATGGTGGAGCTATCTTTTATTTTCACATGAGGAATATGGAATAACCATGTAAGGTCTGTAGAGTATCATTACATTAAAATATTTTGGTGGTTTCTTGCCTCTTACTTGGGCATACAACGAACACACACCAAATACAATCCTCTCCTGGGATTTAAACGAATGAAGCATACTAAATGCTAGATAAATTCTTGATCATCCTATCTATGAGAATCAATCACTTGGGCTATAAACATACCCGAACATTATATTTAAAATCTTCCTCTCATGGAAAACAAACCTTTGGGGAGATCATTTTTTATCCCACAAAATAAATACATTATAATTATTACCTATGCAAATATTAAGCATATACCAATGCTATATCTGGGGCAGGATAAGTAAATACACTGATTATAATAAACTTATGTTACCATGGCATAATACTTTGATCAACATCTGAAATCAATGGACATCATAGAATAAAAGTATAATAATTTTAATTTTAATAAAGGAACATTCAAAATAGTTGGTAGCATACTATCTTAAACTAAATAAAGTGGATGTGTTATTTAAGAATAATTAGGAATATATTCCTCAATTAATACAGTATAAATTCGTCTCAAAACTTTAACAAGAAATATTTTGTTTTAGCATTTTTTTTTTTTTTTTAGTTACTTCTGATAATTTTCAATATTTATTTTACCCCTTAAATATCTAAATATTTTTCTTTTATGTATCTAACATACAAAATTTCTACCTACAATTGTATGTAATAATTAAAACATATTTTATAGATTTTTTTCTTTCGTGTTAAATATCAACTTAACCTATAATAATTATATTAAAACATACCTTTGTCATTACAAGGCTATTAAATATCACTTGACCATACAGACTTTAACCTATGTGATATAACAAAAAAAATACATATCATTTATAACTTAGTTTTAAACAATCATTAATTAACAAGTGCATACTCTCTCATTAGAAAAATGTTTTTCTGTTGAGCAATTGGTCCAGGTGAAGAGCTTTATCCAGACGGATTTCACGAAGCAAGTTTAAAAAACAATAAACCATATTATTTCCTTTAAAAAAAGTTTTCTCTTATTTTTGTGCATTTAATAAATTAGGTAAAGAAACATATAGCAGCATTGAAGATTAATTCTTACTTGAATTAAACTACTACAATTTTGGGATCTATAAAAAAAAAATAGACTTCTAACATAGACGAATATTTGACTATAGACGATAAACATACACAATATTTTTTTTATTGACGATACGTATACTTATTAGCTAGCTTACATATGGATGAAAATGCGCAATTTTCCAAGAGATTATTATGATAATAACTGCAGTCAATTTACGTGTATAGGACGTTTTACTAACTCCAACTGATGTGTAATATAATATATCATTTATTTTTTTCATTAAGTCACTAAGATATTTGGTTTTGTTCATACTTTAGGAATTATAAATTTTTTTTTTTTTAATGGTAACTTCTCCGTAAGAATGCCCCTATATAACTTTTCCTATATTTACTCTGAGAAAGTTTATATATTTTTTTTTAAAAAAAAAAAAATATACAGGTGTATAATTTAATCTTATTTATCATTATTATTATTTCCAGACAATTCTTGGTGAATAAAACATATTTTAACGTATGTAACTACATTACTTGTAAAGGCAGACAATATTGAGAAAGAGCGCGAAAATGTTTCTAGTTGATTTTCCTTGGTTTCAAAATATTTCTTTCAATTATTTTTTTCTTTTTTTTTCTATACCAAGAAAATATCAATAAATGACATAAAGTTAATAAATAATTAATTTTTTCTTGGAAATCACTTCTTTTCCTTAATTTAGATATAATATAATTTTTCGTGACTCTTTTAGTTACATCTGTCATTTTTGAACTTTAGCGTGAGACAATAAACTTTTAAGTATAAAGGTCTTTAAATAGGTAGATGGCAAAGAAAATCAGGATATCTTATCAAAAAAATTTAGCCACACATTATATTATTAAAATTTTACTTTGATTACATTTATTTCTGCAAAATAAAATGAAAAAATTGAGTTACCAAATTTCAGCACTGTTCCTTCCTTGAAAACTAAAAGCAGACTATCTTTTTTTTTTTTACTTTAGCGACCTCTTCCAGAAAAATAATCATTTGATTATAACATAAACAAAAGAAAGGAAAAACCTATTACAATCATATAGTTTTAGTATTATTTACCTGGATTACAAAGTAATTTGACAATATAAAAAAAATAATAAATACATTAAATTAACAATCAGTGATGTATAATTCTTTAAACATTATATTTTTTCTTTTTTTTTTTTTTACAAAAAGAAATTACCAGAAGTTATTGTGCTTTATGATAAGACACTCATCCACTCCCCCCTCTACCCATCCAAAATCAATTACTGTTTAGCTTTTATACCATATTAATTTGCTCTAATTATTAATATCTCAATTAAATTATTCATGTTCTCTCTTTAAAAATGACATTGAGTTATTAAATCTATTAGTTATTCACCCAAAACATGCCAAAGTGAGTGAATAGCATACTTTATTAATCAATTATTACTATTGTTATTTTATCTTTTTATTTCTTTAAAGAATAGCATTGTTTTCCTGCAGAAATAATGCCAAGTAAACCAAGTGTCAATAACACTAGGTTACAATTCTCCCACCGTTATAATAAATAAAAAATAAAATAATATATGCATTTTTAACACTTCTTATGGTATTACTAAGTTTATATCCTACTTCTTTCTTATGTCAATAAATACAGTTTAAAGGATTTAATTTTGCTTGGGATATGGTAGTAAGCTTCGGGCATTATAGGTACCTCTTGTTCCATCAGGGGTTGAGACCAAAAAGGCATTCTCACCCACTTGTTTCACAATTTCATAGGGGCCTTCATAAAGATACATGAATTTTCTAAACATATGTTTCCGGAGATTACTCACATGGGGAGTTCTAATTAAAACAAAATCATGGACTTTAAAAGGATGTGGACTGGTTTTGGAATAATGAGTGCGTTTATCACCCATCTTTTTAAGGTTAATTCTGGCCAGTGCTTGGTCATGTTCCACATTAATATTTTCCACTATTACGGGTAACGGTGTTTTGATTAGTAAAGGTTCAGGTCTACCAAAGTGCAGCCGAATTGGAGACATCCTAGTAGACTCAATAATAGTTATATTTATATAATTAATCACCTGTGGCAACTTATTGACCCACTGTTTGTGATCCCGTTCCATATATACTCGGAACAACCTACTTATCTCACGCATGATTCTTTCACTTGGATTGGATTGGGGATTTCTAATCGAGCACATGATATGTTGAATATTTTGCTTCTTACCCCACTTTTTCCATGTACCAGAAATGAATGCAGTAGCGTGGTCGGTAAGTATTGAAGCTGGTTTTCCTATTAATGGAATTTGATAAGTTTCCAAGCACTTAATAACATTTTTAGCATCTGTTTTTGGAACTGGGTAAGCAGAGACATATTTGGTAAAAACGTCATACATCACAAGAATAAATTTTTGACGGTTGAAAGGTGGAAGTGGTCCATAAAAGTCCAGTGCCAATAATTCATTGGGCTGACTGGGCAGTATGGGTTGAAGTGTTCCCACATACGATTTATTTTGAAACTTAGTTTTTAAACAAATCTCGCATTCCCTAAGTCTACGGGCAATGGATTCAGACATCTTATGAAAATAAAAATGCTTCTTAATAATAGGTTCAATTTTCTGAATTCCATAGTGTCCATATTGGGTGTGAACATAATCTATGAGTTTATTGACTAAACATAAAGGAATAATCACTCTCCAAGAATTTTCATCTCCCCTTTTTAATTTCTTCATTAAAATTCTATCTTTAAACCTATACCCCTCTTTAATTCTATCAGCATATCTACTTTTCTGACCTAATTTAGCTGGATCTGATAAGAAGTGAACTATTCTCTCCAGCCTAGCATCCTGTGCTTGCAGTAATTCTAAATTTGTATAATCTCTAACTATTTCTTCCTCTAACAAACTAGACATATTACAAATAATTATATTTTCAGTACTGGGGTTCTGATAATTAACAGAAACAGGATTGCGGCTAAGAATATCTGCAATGACATTATCCTGTCCTGAACAATATATGATTTCATACTGATACTGTTGGAGATAGAGGCTCCATCTGATTAATCTTTCATTATTAAGGTAACTCTTGTTGAGAAACTCTAAACTACGATGATCAGTTAATACTATAATTTTTGATCCCAACAAAAGCTGTCTAAGTTTTTGAAATCCCCACACAACAGCTAATGCCTCTTTTTCTGTGGTGGTATAGTTAAGTTCCGCTCCCCTTAAATGTCGGCTTAAGAAATATAAGACTCTAGGTTCCTTATTCTCATTAAATTGGTATAGAATCACCCCTAAACCGAACCCACTACTGTCGGTTTGCAAATAGAACTCTTTATTTAAATCTGGATAGGCTAAAATTACTGTTTTTAAAAAGTTATCTTTAACAATTTGAAATTCCCTTGTATGTTCCTGGGTCCACCTCCACTTTTCACACTTTTTTAATAAAACAGATAAGTGCATAGTATCATATGAAAATTTTTTATAAAACCTGTGATAGTAATTACACAGTCCCAAAAACGATCTCAAGTGCTTTCTGGTTTTAGGGACGGGAAACCTTTGAATGGCGGCAATTTTGTCTGGGTGAGGTTTGACCCCTTCAGCACTAACCAAATGACCAAGAAAAGAGATTTCTCGGGCAATTAAAATACATTTTTCTAAGTTGACTTTTATATTGTTATCTGAACACTCACAAAGAAACATGCTAAGATGCTGTAAATGATCATTTAAATTTTCCGAAGCAATGACAATATCATCGACATATATAACTAACAAATTTTTCAGTTCTTTTGAAAAGACCATATTCAAGCATCTGATAAGGCCAGCCCCACTATTAATTAAACCAAAGGGCATCCTTTGAAAAATATAAGATTGGCCCTGGTAACGGAATGCCGTATACTTTTGATCATTTTTGTGGAGTGGGATTTGCCAATAGCTGGCGGTTAAATCAAATGTGGAGAATATGCTCTTCCCTTTGAACTTCGTCAATAATTCCTGAATAGGTGATGGTATGTCATGCTCTGGGACAGTATGCTGGTTAAGTGTACGTGCATCCAGACAGACTCTAATGGATCCATCTTTCTTTTTGACTACTACTAATGGATTCACATAAGACGAAGGGCTGGGCTTAATTATTTGCCAGTCAATCATCTTATTAATCTGCTGTTGAACCTCTGCCTGGTATTGATAAGGAATAGGATAAGTACGCTGCTGGAAAGGCTCATTATCTTTCAAATTGATTCTATGGACATACCCTTTTAATATACCAGGTATTTTGGAGAAAACACAACGATACTGGAACAACAACTGGAAAAATGGTTTATAGTATTCTGTGCCAATAATACATGAACCATCCAACTTAACTTTAATATTTACATCAACTGTTGTCTCCTGTATGGTCATTAATTGATTCATCTGACTATTACAATTGACTACAAGAGGGCAAATCTCCTCTTTACATCCAAAAGTTTCATCTCTGTAATTAATATAACAATTATTTAGAGTCATGAAATCCGAACCAATTATGGCTTCATGAATCAAACCTGGCATGATTAAAAAGACATGCTCAAATTTGCACAAATTAATTTCTAATGTAATAAAAACCTGTCTATTAGATAACTTAGTCTTCTTTCCATTAGCAAGTATTACCCTAATCACCTTAGTTGGTAAAATTGGAATAGATTGGTCAGCTGACTGAATTTTCAAGTAAGTTTCTTCAGACAACAAGGAAGCTTGACTGCCTGAATCAATTAAGGTGTTGACAACAATTCCTGAAATGATAATCTTTATCATGGGACAGTTGTACAAGATAGGTGGCTCAGACATTTTGCCAGGTTCCAAATAATCAATGTCAAGGTCTATATTATTGATAATCCACATCATGCTGTTCCCCATATGTTTAAAAATAGGGCCCCGAAGTGAGGAACGTTCCTGCGAGGTCCTTTTTAATTTAATGCCCCGCTACTTTTACTACCTTTTATATTTTTCTTTGGTATTGTTGGGATACCACTAGTAGAAGGCTGATTCTCATTCAGAATTCTACTCTTAACTGTTGGCCTACTGAGGTGGCTATTCTGTCTACCATAGGGATTCGTCCTATAATATCCTTTTTCTCTAACTAACTTCCTCCTTCCCATAGGTGACCTATCTGCGAAATTGATATTACTCACCATCGGATGGGTGTCTCTATTTACCCTAATTCTATTATCAATATTCCTATCGCTGGTCTCTAACGAATCTAAAATTTCTACTACCTCTTCTATGGTATGTCTGTCAGCAGCAATCAAGATCTGCTCTATATGCCTCGGCAGATTATGGCGAATTATTCGCACAATTTGTGTCTCAGATAAAGGATAAGCTGTCAAGGTTTTCAATTTGACGGCCTGACTCCTGAAAAACTGAGTATAACTACCCTTATTTACATGATATCTTTCCTGAGATATCTGATATCTCAGGTTATCTTGGCGGTCTTCCCCCCAAAAACTGGCTAACATAAGATATTTGAAGTCTCCATATGTTTCTGGTTTAATAAATAATGATTGCCACCAGTCTTTAGATGCTGCACACAAATGGTTAGCGGCAATAGCAATCTTTTCTATCTCAGATAAATGACATAAGGTGAATAACTCCTCCAGATTCTGGAGATACTCGTGTGGATTCTCCAGATATTCACCTCTAAAAAATTTTATTTTTAAGAATTTTAAGGCCATGGAGCTATTACTTTCTGGCTCTAGCATGACTTTACTTCTAGCCTCATTTAATGGATCGTATATTGATTCTACTGGATTAATTACCGTATGTAACTCAGATATTACTTGGTTATTATGACCATTATTTGTTTCCTTTACTTGAGTTTCAGATAAACCTTTACTTTGAACAACTTTTTTACTTTTTGTAAAATTATCCCTATTATAGTCTATAGCTTGCATTCGACTCTCTAATTCTAACTTATAGTTCTGCCATTCACAGTCTATTCTCTTTGAACTATCTTTTAGGCCTACATTTAAGTGTTTAATCTGTTGTTCCAATTGGTTAATAGTTTCATCTTTATCTATCCCGAATTTATCTTCTAACCTTTGATAGACTTTACTCTCACACTGAGTCATTAATTCCCCTATTTCATCTTGGAGATTATTATGTAATAGCTGTGCATTACTCTTTATTATATCATTAAAATTTTCTACTCTTCCCATAACTTGACTTAGCTCACTTTCTAGATTTTGATTAATCTCACATTGGGTTAACTCTTGAGTTTCTAGTTTAGCTATTAATCTGGTAATCTGGCTCTGACATCCTTTCACTACATTGTCAGGTGCTAGAGTTATATTTTTAACTTCCTCTTTCAAATTACTAACTTCACTTCTAGCACTGTCTAATTCTCCCTTAATAGATTCAACTCTATCCTGAACTTCTCTTTGAAATACTACTGTTTCCTTTTGATAATTTCTTATTTCCTGTACTTCATTGTTTAATACAATATATTGACTTTTAAAGTCCTGCTGGATAGCCTCAATCATATTTTCTGCCCTTTCAGAATTTGTTTCGATCTCTTTCCTTATTCTTATTTCCAGCTTTTCAGAGGCCAATTTTGATTCTTCTACATGATTTCTCAAATCTTCCCTTAAGTCCTTTATCTCCTGTACTTGATTTTGAGATGTCTCTTTGATCTCCTGCATTTGATTCTCTAATTTAATATTTAAATTTTGTATCTGACTTTTTAATTCACTATTTGATTGTTCTAATTTACTATTTGAGTTTTGGATCTGACTTTTTAATTCACTGATTTTAATTCACTATTTGAGTTTTGGATCTGACTTTTTAATTCACTATTTGATTGTTCTAATTTACTATTTGAGTTTTGGATCTGACTTTTTAATTCACTATTTGATTGTTCTAATTTACTATTTGAGTTTTGGATCTGACTTTTTAATTCACTATTTGATTTTTCTAATTTTTTCAAGAATTCCTCCAATGTATTTCTCATTAATTGATCTGGCTCATTTTCATGTTTTCCCTTTATTATTGTGGCTTCTTCTGGGTTAGCTATATCCAAATCTTCCCCTTCCTCTTTTAATTCTACACTAAAATATGGAGTCTGTGTATCAGGGGATTGTAACTCTTGGGATCCTCCCAAATCCTCAGAAATACTATGATTATCTTTGTTTTCACTCATATTAAAATTCTAACTCTTTTAGTATTTAACAGTACTGAAATATTAGCAATGAACTATTAATAAATTTATCGATAAGAAATTATTGACAAGACATCCTGCCTCCATGCCTCTCCTACCAAAAACAATCTACACCAAAAACTATGCTCTGACATTTAATATCCCTAAAGCTCCAACATTAACTACTAAATATGCTCTCTTTTTTTTTTTTTCACATGCTTCTTGGTCCATATAAATCTCATTAGATATTATGTAATATAGCATAAGTGCCAATCACAAGACCAGACAAACAGATCATCATAAATGATAAAATCATTACAGTGTTTTATGGAATTGCCTACAGACCACAACATCATAAACTGACAACTTAATTATTTATTTTTCAGTGGCAAAAGATTAGATCATATAATAGATATTCACATAATATCTTATGGCTAAACCAATTCATTATTGGCAAATATTTTTAATCAATGAATAACTAATCCATTCAAGTGCAAACAACATTAATATTGACTTCAAGAAAAGTTTACTAAATTCCTCGTGGCCAGCTATAGCCATCGAAGGCCCCTGTAGTTGGGCGGCCATTTCTAACCCATGTTTATATTATTTGTTTAGTTTAGTTTATTTTATTTGCTTGCACTTTTTTCTAACCCAATAAGTTTATTAGTTTATTTATTTTATTTTATTTGCACCCATTACACTAATTTTTCAGGTTGTTGTTAAGGCAACCAAAATAAAGCAACATATCCATTAATTTTCCAATATGATCTAAAATACCTTTCATATAATACAATTGTACATTCAATTCTCTTAAGCCATGCCACGATTGTAATAACAACAATAATTGATCACTTATTAATTTAAAGAATAATTATAATAATATTAATCTCAGGGTTCTTTGTTTCATGTAAGGAAATGCTCGGCAGTATTGTGTTGTCGCATATGACTGGCATTCTGGTCGGCTATAGGAAACATTTATTTTACTTAAATTCAATGTGTCTTCATCTCTCATATCAACTGCTATATTATTTAAAGAGATGATAATTCTATTCAATAATGACGTATAATTTTGAATAACACAGCCTTTTTTTTTTCAGAATCTCAGTCAGAATAATAAAAAGACAAGGGTGCTTTTTGTGTCCTTCCATCATCCATGACAACACAATAATATAACTAAGATTTATTACTTAGACAATTTAACTAAATGGGAATGGAATAATGTGCAACCAAAGTTAATGGTTTGGGAATAAATTCATTTTTTTTTTTTTTTTTACACAAAGGTGAATGTTTAGTCTTAAGTTTTCAACTCCATAAATAATTATCATTAAACTAAAATATAATGACATATTCCGATCTGCTTAACTTTATTTATCTGGTATATTAAGTTTTTAAGAATTTGGAATGATTTCGGACTCAAGAAAAGGTTTTGCAAATATTGTGCAAACACTTATATTTAGCATATAAAAACAAAAAAATGAATCTACAACAAATTTTAACAAGACTATAATTTATTATTATCACAAAAAAAAATATATGAACATTTATTCAATAATCCCATAGTAATACAAAAATATAAAATATAACTGACATTAATCTGTATACTCTTTTGGTTATGGACTAGAGGTTACTACTTCTCCTGTATGCAATCATATGGATTGATTAACTAAAAGTACATTTCATTACCAATACATTGTTTATTAAATTTTGGTAACCTTGTAGAAGCTTTTATTCAAAATTATTGACTAACTATTTTTTTTTTTAAAATGATTAATCCCATCATATGCAATACGCAAAATATTAAATTTATTTCTAATACATTTACTTTATTTATGGTCTTTAATGGGATAACCTATTCTAATTATAGGCCAGTTATCAGAAGTTACACTTACCATCTTACATTTAACTTAATGCTAACTTAAGTTATGATACAAATTTTATTCATACGTATAATTTTAAATATGAGTATTATTTAATTACTAACCAGAATTAAATATTGCATTTGAATATTCCTTCAGTAAATAAGCGTTTTAAATTACGCAATTTTAATTACTTTCTCCATTGATTTACTTGTCAAATACTAGCAATATTTAGCAGCACAATACAGATATTGATCTTAGTTACTAACGCACTATTTATACTAAAGTGGATCTTGAGGAACTAACACCTCCAATATAACCTTTATCTTGCCCGAACTTTCAAAATTAAGCACAATAATCAACACCTTCCATGGTGGAGCTATCTTTATTTTCACATGAGGAATATGGAATAACCACGAAGGTCTGTAGAGTAATCTACTACATTAAAATATTTTGGTGGTTTCTTGCCTCTTACTTGGGCATACAACGAACACACACCAAATACAATCCTCTCCTGGGATTTAAACGAATGAAGCATACTAAATGCTAGATAAATTCTTGATCGTCCTATCTATGAGAATCGATCACTTGGGCTATAAACATACCCGAACATTATATTTAAAATCTTCCTCTCATGGAAAACAAAGCTTTTGGGGAGATCATTTTTCATCCCACAAAATAAATACATTATAATTATTACCTATGCGAATATTAAGCATATACCAATGCTATATCTGGGCAGGATAAGTAAATACACTGATTATAATAAACTTATGTTACCGGGTATACTTTGATCAACATCTGAAATCAATGGACATCATAGAATAAAAGTATAATAATTTTAATTTTAATAAAGGAACATTCAAAAATAGTTGGTAGCATACTATCTTAAACTAAATAAAGTGGATGTGTTATTTAAGAATAATTAGGAATAAATTCCTCAATTAATACAGTATAAATTCGTTTCAAAACTTTAACAAGAAATATTTTGTTATAGCATTTTTTTTTTTTTTAGTTACTTCTGATAATTTTCAATATTTATTTTACCCCTTAAATATCTAAATATTTTTCTTTTACGTATCTAACATACAAAATTTCTACCTACAATTGTATGTAATAATTAAAACATATTTTATAGATTTTTTTTTTCTTTCGTGTTAAATATCAACTTAACCTATAATAATTATATTAAAACATACCTTTGTCATTACAAGGCTATTAAATATCACTTGACCATACAGACTTTAACCTATGTGATATAACAAAAAAAATACATATCATTTATAACTTAGTTTTAAACAATCATTAATTAACAAGTGCATACTCTCTCATTAGAAAATGTTTTTCTGTTGAGCAATTGGTCCAGGTGAAGAGCTTTATCCAGTCGTATTTCACGAAGCAAGTTTAAAAACAATAAACGCATGGTATTATTTCCTTTAAATAAAAGTTTTCTCTTATTTTGTGCGTTTAATAAATTAGGTAAAGAAAAATATAGCAGAATTGAAGATTAATTCTTACTTGAATTAAACTGCTACAATTTTGGGATCCATAGAAAATAAAATATACATATTCTAACATAACGAACAGTTGACGATAGACGATAAACATACACAATTCTTTTTTTTTTATTATTTATTATTGACGATACGTACAATTCATATTAGCTAGCTTACTTATGGACGGAAATGCGCAATTTTTCCGAGATTATTCTGATAATAACTGCAGCTGATTTACATGTATAGGAAGTTTTAATAACTCCAACTGATGTGTAATATAATATATCATTTATTTTTATCATTAAGTCACTAAGATATTTGGTTTTGTTCATACTTTAGGAATTATAAATTTTTTTTAACGGTAACTTCTCCGTAAGAATGCCCCTATATAACTTTTCCTATATTTACTCTGAGAAAGTTTATATTTTTATTTTTTTTAAAAAAATATACAGGTGCATAATTTAATCTTATTTATCATTATTATTATTTCCAGACAATTCTTGGTGAATAAAACATATTTTAACGTATGTAACTACATTACTTGTAAAGGCAGACAATATTGAGAAAGAGCGCGAAAATGTTTCTAGTTGATTTTCCTTGGTTTCAAAATATTTCTTTCAATTATTTTTTTTTTCTTTCTATACCAAGAAAATATCAATAAATGACATAAAGTTAATAAATAATTAATCTTTTCTTGGAAATCGCTTCTTTTCCTTAATTTAGATATAATATAATTTTTCGTGACTCTTTTAGTTACATCTGTCATTTTTGAACTTTAGCGCGAGACAATAAACTTTTAAGTATAAAAGGTCTTTAAATAGGTAGATGGCAAAGAAAATCAGGATATCTTATCAAAAAAATTTAGCCACACATTATATTATTAAAATTTTACTTTGATTACATTTATTTCTGCAAAATAAAAATGAAAAAATTGAGTTACCAAATTTCAGCACTGTTCCTTCCTTGAAAACTAAAAGCAGACTATCTTTTTTTTTTTTTACTTTAGCGACCTCTTCCAGAAAAATAATCATTTGATTATAACATAAACAAAAGAAAGGAAAAACCTATTACAATCATATAGTTTTAGTATTATTTACCTGGATTACAAAGTAATTTGACAATATAAAAAAAATAATAATAAATACATTAAATTAACAATCAGTGATGTATAATTCTTTAAACATTATTTTTTTTCTTTTTTTTTTTTTTTTTTTTTTTTTTACAAAAAGAAATTACCAGAAGTTATTGTGCTTTATGATAAGACACTCATCCACTCTCCCCTCTACCCATCCAAAATCAATTACTGTTTAGCTTTTATACCATATTAATTTGCTCTAATTATTAATATCTCAATTAAATTATTCATGTTCTCTCTTTAAAAATGACATTGAGTTATTAAATCTATTAGTTATTCACCCAAAACATGCCAAAGTGAGTGAATAGCATACTTTATTAATCAATTATTACTATTGTTATTTTATCTTTTTATTTCTTTAAAGAATAGCATTGTTTTCCTGCAGAAATAATGCCAAGTAAACCAAGTGTCAATAACACTAGGTTACAATATATATATATATATATGATCAATAGATGGAGCTTTACCAAAACCTCCGAACAAGCATATTTTTGTTTACATAAACATCAAAAGTGTCAGAATTCACTATCTCTTTCATTAGCTCCACCTTCAGATCAGCTGATTTCAAGCTAATTTGCTATCATCAGTGAAGGGTAGGGGCCAGAAACTAGATTAAACACTAACTCCAAGCATTTATGCAACAAGTTCCTATCAGTTTGCAAGCATGAATTTTTCAGACATGTAATGTCTTCAAACCCAGCCCAACAAGCCAGATAGCTACATGGTCTGATATCAGTTCAATTTCACCACATAGTAAAAGGCTCTGCAATATAGATCATTGCAAAAACCTTCAAAGATACATTTATGAAAAACAAAAACGTTATAAATCACGTAACTTGCCATCACTTGCATTTATGATCAATAGATGGAGCTTTACCAAAACCTCCGAACAATCATATTTTTGTTTACATAAACATCAAAAGAGTCAGAATTCACTATCTCTTTCGTTAGCTCCACCTTCAGATCAGCTGATTTCAAGCTAATTGGTTTTTGTTTTTCATATATATATATCACTAGATGGAGCTTTACCAATAGCTCCTAAACAAGCTTTTTGTTTACATAAATGCTGAGAGAGACAGCATTCAATATCTCTTTCATTATCTCCAATCACCAGACCATGGTTTCGAGCTAGTTGGCTCACCTCATATATAAGATAAAGAGCATTTCAATAACTCTAAACAAGCTTTTTTTTAATGCAAAAAAAGCTTGTTTAGAGCTATTGAAATGCTCTTTATATTACATATTGGTATATAAAAGCAAAGCTATATAGGTCATGTAACATAAACATGATTTTATTACTATTATTATTTTACTGCTGGGGGCTATGGCTAAATTAAATTACATAGCCCATTAATATATGGGATATCTGAATTAAGTTCAGACTCATATGATTATTTTAGTTGGAGAGCTGAATTTAAAGGCTTGAGGAATCTAAAACTTTCAAATTTTCTTAAAAGTTAACATTTAGATTAATGCTTATCTTGAGTTGAATCTTGTGTCCTAGCTCCTCAATGAAGAGAGCCATAGTTCAAAACTGGTCTGGTAATAATCTTAGATAAAGATGATTTGAATGCTTTCTCTTGTAGCATTTATCATTTTAAAAAAAGCTTGTTTAGAGCTATTGAAATGCTCTTTATATTATGTATTGGTATATGCAAGTTATATAGGTCAGGGACACATGATTTTTTTACTATATATTTATAAGATTATACACTTAATAGATAGTTTTATTTAAAAACTATCTAGCTTTGAAAATATTTTGATCTAGTTTCATTATAAGATTCTGAGGTATCTGCCATTGTAGCTTCTCTGGTTGAAAATGAAGTCATTTTGTTGCAATTGCCAAATTATTTTCAATGCAGTAACATAAAATCTTATTTGGGTTAATTATATTGTTTCTTTATATATATTTCCTTTTTACTCTTGATAAAAGAGCTATTATTGAACTCATTTAAAATATAATTTGATTACCCACAACTTATGCTATTTTATAGAATTCATGTTTTTTTCTTATAATTTTAATTTAAAGTTCTTAGATAATTGTTTTTATTATTGATTTTCATTTAATTATACAAACATTATACAGAAATACTAAAATGCAATCGTTTATCAACTGAATTTATGTGGACAAAACAGATGTCACATGATTTTCCAGAAACCGTGTCAGTATTAAAAATTGTGTATTTACCATAGGATCTTTAAATTGATTTATAGAAATTGCCTCTTTAATTTTTCTCTTTTTATAATATCTTTCTTCATGCAATTATTTTGCTATCTATAGACTCAATAAGTGGTGAATAGTGGAATGATCTTCAGATTTAAGATTAATTGTAATTAACAAATAAGCATTGCATAACTAAGAATACATCCTGCTGTCTTGTAGGATAAGATATTAGCTTATTAAAGGCTAAGTGTTGTTTTTGATGCAAACAAGGTTTTCAGTCTCCCTCTTTTCATTCTTCAGGCATTTAAATTAGTGTAGTCATCATAAATCAATTTCCATACATTAACTTAGTCAATGGGTCTGTTGCATGTTTGTATAACATTTTCTTTGTTTAATTTCACACATAGCAGTCCTGACTCCATTTTTCTTTATTACTCTTTTTTATGACTTTGAGAATTATTAAAGCAATAATAGAGACAGGTTCAATAAACCGAAAGTCCTTAAATGTGGCCTTTGCATGACACAGTATAATTACTAATAAGTCAGGTAAAAACTAGATTTGACCAGGGATTTCAGCTAGGCAAAGATTATATATTTAGATAGCTCTATTTAGGGATCATAATGGAAGCTCAGGAAATATGATCAAAAAATTTCCTACTTCATATGCTCTGTCTTATTATACCAGGTGGATTACTTATTAAAATGATGATGATAATAATATCATTAATAGTGATAAATCAGGAGACAGCAGAAGGAGTAAAGGTAAATATTATAAAGCTAACTTTTTTCTGAATATAAGTAAAAGAAATATGCAAACTTGATTTTGATGCAAACTGTCCAAGACTGAAGATAAGTTAGCATTAGTGAGTAAAGAGCTGTCAAAATATGAGATTGATATCACTGATCTTAATGAAATTTATTTTCTAGAGGAAGGAAACTTAATAAAACAAGAAATAGATGGCTGCCCACTTTTTTTGAAGAGCAGATCAATCAGTGAAAGCAGAATGCCTATTGCTAAAATTGATCAATCGAAGACTAATTGTGTTAAAACTTGGTTTGCACAATGGTATCAGCACTCTTTTATTAATGCTATGAACCAACTTTAAATTCATAGAACTCAAAAAATAAAGTTTTTATTAGTCTCTAAATAGTATTATTACAGCAATATTAACAAACATCAAATTTTTTTTCTTGAAGATTTTAGAGCACATGTTGGCACAAATAGTAGATTTTGGCCAAAAGTTGTAGGAAATGCTGGTATTGTGAACTAAAATGGTCTGAAATTACTGAAATTTTACACTATATATGAATTGAATATCACAAACACTTTGTTTTTGTTTAGGCTCAAAAGACTGTTATAAACGAACATGGATAAATTATTTCTTAAAACAATGGCATTTTCTAGATTATAATTAGGAATAAGAATATAAAAGTTTATTCTGCATGCATAAGCACTTACAAATGCAGATTGTTGGATGTACCACAGATTATAATATTTCAAGGTTAAAATGGTAGATGCATTAAAAATAGTCTTACTCCAGTCATATTTGCAAAAAAAGTAAATGTTTGTTCTTTAAAAGTATCTACTATATGTATAAAATTTTATCAGCTTCTAAATATTAAAATTTCTAATTAAGATCTTCAAGAGTGACATGTTATGGGGGCATGGAATTTATCGATACAACTAAATATATTTTTGGGTTTTACTAAAAAGAAGTTATTAGTAACTTAATTAAAAGAAATAATTACATTACATTTTCTGCTTGGGAGTATAATAATTAAATGTGGAGCTTCATAATAAATATAGGAGATTTTAAAAAAGAAATTTTGTGATTGACAAAAAGGCTTAAAAATAATTGGTGAACAGACATTCTCTACTTGTGGTCACTTTATAACTTTCTTGATATATTGAAGGCAAAATATGAACCAGAGAAATGATATTGCAATTATGTTTAATCCAGAAATAGTAGTCTCTTATATGATGATTGGTATTTTGAACAGGTAGAAGAAATATTTTGATCATTTTTTGAATAATGTTGCATGAATTGAGATGATAGTTTGAGTGACATATCAATTTTATCTACTCATTATGCTTTGGACAAAAATAACCATATTAGTGAAGTCAAAATTTGTAATCTAAACTATGGAAAGGTAGCAGTTCCTGATGAGATATGTGGATGAGCTGCCTTTGCATAAAAAAGATTTATTTTGACTTCACTAAGTTGGTTATCTATTGGAATTTTTGGAGAGTATATAGACTCATTAAGTTGTGCCATCTGGTCTTATAGATGCTTTTATTGTTCCAACTTTTTAAAATAAAGGGAATAGACAAAATTGTAATAATTATTGTGGAATATTATCATTATCTATTATAGCAAAGATATTTTCAAGTATTTTGTTAAATAGGTTGTTCCAATGATAGATGAATGATTATAAGAGTATGATTTTAGAGAATTAAGAAGCATTATAGACATGATGTTTGTTGCTAGAAAAGTGTTAGATACAAAATAGTATATTGCTTTTATTGATTAGTAAAGGCATGTCACTTAATTAATTAAACAAGTTTATGGTATTGTTTGAAATTAATTGGTTACCCAATAAAGTTTATACACAATATACTGTTTCATCACGATGGAATGAGATCAAATCTTATTTTTACAGGTGGATGAACTAAGACATTAGCAATGAAAACTGATGTTAAAGAAGGATGTATATTTGCTTCAATATTGCTTTTGACTTTTATGGGTTTTTGAAATTGTTTGTAGCAGATTAATAAAGCAAGAATCAAGATGTGATACAGATTTGAAAGTAGAATTTATTAATTTGAAAGCAAAATTCTGAATTTAGAATATGCTGATAATTGTGCTATTTTTTCCAGTTCAAAAGAGAATTTACAGAATGTTTATAGTATTGCAATAGCAACATATAAAGACGTTGAATTAATAATTAATGTTAAAAAGTTATTTATCAGCCAATAGAATGGATTAAAATTCCTCAGTAATTTTTAATTTGCATGATTATCAGTTTAAGAATATAAACCAATTTGAATATATTGGTAGAAAAAGATGAAGTTAGAAATTGAGATGCAACACAGACTCCAAGATGTTCCTATTGCTTTTAATAAGTTACAAGGTAGGATATTTCATCACAAGAAATAACTATTGCAACTAAGTCATCTGTATGTAGAGCTATTATGTTATCTAATTTCTTGTACAAAATGAGACTTGGATATGCTATCAATGCAATATAAAGGCACTAGAAATAAAAATGCTCCATATTATTTAAAATAATGTAATGACTAGCTCATAAAGCTAATCAATATAGTCTCCAACTTACTGGACGTGATAGTATATAGTCCACTACTGTACAATTACATCTTCATTGGATTTGACATATAAAATGAATGACAATGGAAAGGATTATTGGTGAACTTTAGCATAATTTTGTGGGAGAGGTAGACCCTGTCTACATTATAAGAATGATCTCAAAATTTGACATGTTGTTGAAGTATTCCAGAAATAATTTTTTTTTGTAGAAGTTAAAAGACAGCATCACAAAATATTAAATAAACTGAAAAATTGAGCAGCACATTCCATATATGAAATTATTCAAAGGGAAGTCAATCTCCGATAATGCGCTATTTCTTAAATAGAAATTTCCACGCAGGAAGTCAATCACCGATAATGCGCTATTTCTTAAATAGTGCGTGGAAATTTATATTTAAGAAATAGCGCATTATCGGAGATTGACTTCCGTTTGAATAATTTCAAAGTTTTCAGCGCATTATATGAATGAATTTACGGATCAAAGTTATCAGAAAACATATTTGTAGCATCGTATGATTATTATTTTTTTCTTTTGATTTTTATTTTTTCCCCTCTAGTTGAAATAGCAATACTAATTTGTGAATGGTAATTGCTATTATGATTATCACTATACTACATAATGCCTATCATTATCTGAAAATATATATACTGTATGTTATCTAGATTACGGAAGGCAAAATCTGTGTTATATTAATAACAGCAATAGGCATAGAAAATGTCAAAAAACAGTGTTCACATTTTTGCCTAAAAAAATATTTAATTAACACGCACAATATACACATACGCATGCAGGTACACACACGTATATATATGATATAAAAGTATTTATGGGTGTATTCTAAAAATACATTATCATAGAAAATAAATTAAGCACTTTAGTTTACATATAATATCTGCATAGTCAAAAGTAATTCATTTACTCGAAAAACATCTTTAAAAATGAGTAATCAATGCACACCAATAAAAAGCTGTCATTTCGTAAATTCAGAAAAGCTATTTATGAAAACAGATTTGAACTGTCTATAAGAAGCATCATTTGAAACTTTAACATATGTGACATTTTTCTAGAGCATTTAAGTCAATTATTAATACATAAACTTTTTGTCTTCTTAACTGATTTTTAATTCATTATATGAATATTTCTCTACTCATGGCATTTAACCATTGCTTGTTAATTCTGCATAAGATTGATTTAATTTATCAGATTGACGGGTTCGCCTCCCGGTCAATGCATTTGACATATGAAAAAAAAAGAGACTGGAATTCTGTGTAATAATTAATAATTGCAGTCATTCAAATATTATTTTGATAATATGAGGAACTGGCTTCAAAAATTATCACCAGTTTAAACAATTAAGATATGTTTTAAATATAATAACAAACAACCTTATGTATATAGCCATTCTAACTAGAGAGATGGGGGGGGGGGAGGCAGAGGTAAACCTTCTATCAAAAATTACACCTTGTTCATTCATTTTACATGTCCAATCCAATAAAGGTGTGATTTATATAAGAGTGTTTTTTATAATATCACATCCAGCATTATGAAGAACACAATTGATTTTACAATCTTGCTAATGGATATTTAAAATGTTATGGAGCATCCTTAAATGGTACTTTTCTAATGCTTTTATATTGTGTCAATAGGATGTCCAAACTTCACTTCCATACAATAAAATAGGCAAAACAAGCAGCTCTATATACAATACACTTAGTTGCAGTAGTAATTTCCTATAGTGAAATACTTTAAAGCCATAGCAGCATATTGGAATCTGTATTATACATCAACATCTAAATCCACTTTTATATTCATAAAATTATCAAGGTATTTAAATTACTTTACATTCTGAAGATAATAACCATTCAATTTAAAAGTTGCTGAGGATTTTTCTTCCATCATCAACTCTTTATATTTATATTGTTGCATTCAAAACATTAAGGACAGTCTGTAAATTGTCTTTTGAACAGGCAAAAATAGCACAGCCATCAGTATATCATAAATCCAGAATCCAAGTTCTTATTTTCAATTTGAATCAATTCAAATTAAAAATTTTGCCATCAAAGTTGTATCTTACTTAGTCCCATTTGATTAACTCACCTATAAACAATTCTAAAGATTATTTGCATAAAAATAGAAAACAATATTGGGAGTATATATCCTTATTTAACCAGTTTTCATTTCAAATGCTTCAGATTTTCCACCTGTAGTAACAACATTTGCTCTCCTTTCATCATATAGAAATTGTGTAATATGAATAAAATATGGATGACTATCTAATTTCAAATAATGCCATAGAACCTATATTAATGGAATAAAAATGTCTTGACCAAATCAATAAAAGCAACATAGATATTTATTACTCATTTTCTTACACTATCCTAGGAACAAAAACATTTCATTAGTCCTTTTTGACTTTTTAAAATTCATATGGAGTCTTTGGTAGCCATTCATCCAATCCAGTACTTCAGATTTGCTCATATATAAGCATTTGAGTCGTAGGAATAAGAGGATTCCTTTTATTCCTGCATAAATACTATATCTTGTATTGGAGAGAAAGTATTCATTTATTATTAACACTCGCAAAGCATATGCACAATTAGCTTAAAAGGCTGATATTTGAATGTAAACATGTCTTAGTCAAAAATGACTAGTTCTCTCCATAGAAATAACTCTGAATCAAATGAATGTGATATATAGTTAGCAGTTAGCTATTCATCATACAAATTTTAAAGTGCTAACATGACTAAATCTCAAATTATGATCTTAAGTGTGATAGTGTCTCTTAAACCTTCATAAATAATCTTCATCTTATTATCATGAAAATCACTAGATAAATTCTTATGACTCATGGCTTTACTGCCATACATAATTTGAATCATTTCAAACATTTCAGTAGCAATTTTGTCCAATTTTAAACAATTTCATCATAGGGTAAGATGTGAAACACACACTGACATTTTGTGATGCAACTTATGATTCAGACCTATTTAGTACCTTAAGATTTTTGTGGTAAATATCTATAAATTGTCTCTGTATAACCTAAGTATTGATTTAGAAATGGCTCTGAAGCAATATGGAGGTGAATCACCAGTCATCATTTCATTATGACACAGTACATATATATCTATCAAAATTACCCAAAATTCACAACTCAAACAGACTAACTAAAAACAGAAATCTCTAAAACATAACCAATGATTTCACTGCTGCAAGCAATCTTCTCAAGTGTATGGAACTATCAAATAACATATTTAAACTAAACATTATCCACAATCCCAATTACGTCCCATACACCCTTAATTGAAAAGAACTTTTAAATAAATTGTTTCAGAATCATACATTTTTAATAATAAAGATTCTTTAATTTTTTAAATTTTATTTCTCTTAAAGAAGTCAACATTAACTTCATCAAAATTAATAGTGTAGCCTATATTTTTTCATGGATATATGAAGCAGAACAAAGATATTTATTTCTAATCCTATTTTTATATACCTTTATTCTTTCATTTGAGCTTTAGGCATTTAATGTTTATATATATAGATGTAATAAATATCAAATATCGAAATGTTGTTTAAATGGCAAATAAATTTAAGAATTATATTTTTAGTAATTTTTCAGCTTATAATGACAATTTATTTTAGCAAATATATCAAATGTGAAATGTTGTTCATGGTTTTGTAAAATTAGTCAGGTGACTTTCCAGACATGATGGATTTTTAAAGTGGATATTTGATGTCTTATAAATTGTTGCATGATACAACAATACTAATACTTTAACCTTTCTTTTTCAGTCATTACTTTGTTCATGAAAATTTTTATGATATTATTTTGATAAAATTAAAATTGTACATGGAAAAATAATAAAATCTGTAGGATCATGCAATTAATTAATAAACTGCAGATATGCCTAGTTAGAGAATTTATCATGTCGGAGAAAACACATGATTGTCTTTACAAAAATTACCGATAACATTTAAAATTTTGAATAATTGTTTATAAAATGTGTTATTATATAACTAAAACTTTATTTACTATTTAAATATTGATTTTATAAATTTTTGCTTTAATATATATATAAAAAATAAAAATACTCTAACAGAATATATAATTTAATTTTTATATCATATATAAACATTAAATTATACACTCCATTACAATATTTTTTTTTTATGTTACTCATATTAATGGCTGCGGTTCAGTCTATTATACATATATACACACACACATTAAAAAATATATATCATGCTATATTACATAACTGTTTCCATAGCATTAATTCACTTTAGAATTGTTCTTCTTTAAAATCATCTATAAAGCATGAGAAATTAATGGGCATCAAAAAATAATTTATAGGATTAAATTGCCCTTTGTTAGACAAACATCAATAATTGATGAGATTCAATAACTAAAAATTATTCACACTGTCATCTAGTCCCCACTGATTACTCATATTTACATAAGTGATTTTAGAGTGATGTAAAATAGATTTTTGCTTTCAATAACATGTAATATCACACTATGAGTCATACAACTGAAATAATTAGTAAGAGAAAGTACCAAAAACTATAGTTAAATTATTGACAATTTATTAATAGATCTTCCAAAAAAATGAAAAAGATTTAAAACAAAAAAAGTGTAAACACTTGAAAGAAAAAGAGAGACAGAATGAAAGGAATAAAGGGAAGAGAAAAAGAAAAGACAGAAAAAGTAGAGAGAGAGATAGAGTAACAAAAAAGAGGATAAAAGGAAAGCAAAGAAAGATATAGGGGAAAGATAGTGAAAGAGAAAACAAAAAGAATAAAGGGAGGAGAAAAACAAAAAAACAGAAAAAGTAGAGAGAGAGAGTAACAAAAAAGAGGATAAAGGGAAAGGAAAGAAAGATATAGGGGAAAGATAGTGAGAAAAAAACAAAAAGAGAAGATAGAAAGGGATGACTTTTTAAAGGATAAAAATGAAGAGATAGAGAAAAAGAGTGAGAAATATATAATAAGAGAGAAAGGGAACATAAAAAAAACGAAAAAGAAAGAAGGAAAGCAAGAGACAAAGACAGAATAAATGTAAGAAAAGGAGAGATGATCTATCTGATCTTAAGAATTTTTTCTATTACATAAAAATAATGTTTATGATTAAAAACTAAACGACAGGAATAATTTGTTTAGTCAAAAAGAAATAATAAATATTTCTGATATTACTATAAATATCAATTGTTTTAATTACGTTAATCAATGTCATTATAATGAAGATTAAGTAGTTAAACATAATTAAATTTTAATTGATTGTAAACATTCATTTTCAAATCCATCTTTATATAATAGTAATATTAGCGATTAAGCCAATGCACATGCGCTTTAAAGATAAACTATAAATGAATACCCTTTTTCCAGACACGAGATATAATATTTTAGAAAGAAAGGAATGAATCCACACATTCTTTCGATCCAAACATTTATATATGGGCAAATCTTAAGTGTGTGGAATTAAGAGCGTGATTTGTTATGTTTGAATGAATGACACTTGCGAAATCTTTACAATTTACGAACCGTCATTCTTTAGTTGAAATTAAACATATATAATGAGATATTATTTTATATAGTGCTATGTTTTTTATGTAATAGTGATAGTAGCGATTAAGCCAATGCACATGCGCTTTAAAGATAAATTATAAATGAATACTCTTTTTCCAGACACGAGATATAGTATTTCAGAAAGAATGGAATAAATCCACTCATTGGCTTAATCGCTAATATTACTATTACATAAAAAAACATAGCGCTATATAAAATAATAAATCCATCTTTATAAATCATCTTAGATTTTCCTACAAAATATTTTACTACTAATTTATAAAACTTATAACAAATATTTTGTGAATGAAAAGGGAAAACTGAAGGAATAAAAATAAATGGAAATTATTTAAGTCATCTAGATTTTATAGATAAATATAATTGTTTTTGCAAATAATGCTTCAGAGTTTTTGAAAACATTGCAAGAATTATGAGATAAAAGAAAGTAGGACTAAAATTAAACGCTAATAAAATTAAAGTACAATAGAGACACAAAATATGATATATTTTGTTCCAAATCTTCATCCTCTCATGTTCAATGTATATAGTGCATAATACCTCACATTTTGTTGATAAACAATGATTAGAATAGAATACATATTAGTTATTAAATTGCTAGTGTACATTACTTTATAACATGCATTTATATGTATAACACAAACACCTTTTTTTATATATATAACTAGAGTAATATAAATCAAGATTATAATATAAATAAAATTTTAAAACTAATATAACAGCATTTACTGTTTATAAATGACTGGATTTAACATTATATATATTAATCTAAATTATTCGCTGAAATGCAATCACAGGGAGTTGAAATACCTTGATATCGAGTTATAGAGAGATATTTGTCATCTAAACTATAAGAGGCATCTTAAACCATTGGAAATTAGAGGCTTTACACAACCCAAATCAATCTCTTCATGCTCTCATAAATTCACCAGTCTGTCTTATCTCTACAGAAACCATCATTTATGTAAGTTTGATGCTTCACAAAAAGCTAATATTGAACAATATCTGAAAGACCTAACTAGTATAGGTTTTAAATACAATCATCTTACAACAAGATTTAAATAATTTTATTGTAAGTTGAAGTCAAATCTGCCCAAAGGTGACAGATCCTGGATTCTATTTCCTTACATTCTTTCAATCACCAAAAATATTAACAAAACTCTCAAAACACATTGCATAATTTACCACACCCTTCCTTCAACTAACAGGTTGATAAACAACTCTGAGGATAGATTTGCTATAGATCAAACCCCAAACACTGTATACAAAATTATATGCCCACATACAGGGTGCCATATATTATGGTGAGTCATGTGCATTCCTCTCCACTCAGCTTTCATAATGCTGATATCTGCATAGAAGGGCCTCAGATAAAAAGACCAAGCATAAGTTGATTTTCATGGAACACCAGAACATCATTGGCCATATATATGAACCTTCATCAGCCATTATCTCATATATCAAGAGAAATCAAGGCAGCCTGGATTATAGCTAATAACAAGATGTCTATCAACCAAAAGGAATTTTGTTTTCCCCTTTCTAAGAAATGGCTATCTAATCTGCATAAAATTTGAATATCTGTCAATTATATATACATAATACACCAACATTTTATAATAATTCTAATGTTATGAATATGAGAATATAGAAAGACCTTGAAAGCACTTAGCTGCCTTTGTATTATCATTATTCAATTATAGCCTTTTGATTGCGTTTCAGTGCATAATTTATATTTATATTATATTCATCGAGGTAAAGTTACATAGTTTTTTTAATTATTAAATACAATTTAGGCAATATTCTTTTTTCTCTTATAGAAACATAACAGATCTTGATATCAAGAAATTAGAATCTCTCTAATTATTTTGAAGTTTTTAAACAGTTTCAACTTTTAGTATGTTCTAAAATTTTGCAAAACTTGTAGCATTACACTCAGAAAATATTTTATTACATAAAATACGGCACTCAAATTTGAAAAAAATAATAAAAAAAGAATAAAATGTATATGCTTTCAACACAAACCAAATTTTTTTTATTAATATATATATTTGCACATGGCACTCAGCAAAGGAAAAATGGCTCCCAAATATCGTAAAACTTGTGAATTTTAATTGAATTGTTTGTTTATTTACATTTATGATGTTTACGTTTTTCTTTGGATTTTGTATAATTGAAGATGTGTAGCTAAATACAGCATAGTTCATAACTCCACTATAATGTTCAATGCACTTTTTCAAAGAAAAATAAAGATTGATGATGATGAGTTAGAAGAAGTTAACAGCTACAAATACCTTGCTCAGATTATTGATACAAATGGAAGCATAATAAATAAAATTAATCATAGAATTAAACTTAGATTGAATGCCTTTAGTAGAAATTATTAAAATAAAATATGTTTATGTGTCTGAAAAGGCAAGATTTTGAATAAATGTGTTTTACCAATTTTTACTTATGGATCTGAGACTTGGACATTTCATAGAAGAGGAATACAGAGACTTCAGACCACTCAATGAAGTATGAAAAAAAAATATGTTAAGAGTAATAGAAGAGATCAAAATGAAAACACAAACAGGTGTTAATGACTCATTGAAAGAATTAAAAGATTAAGGTAGAAGTGAATTGTATAGTGATGATGAATATTTATTTATTATTAAATGATTTCAAATCAGTATAGTTTAATGATAATTATATGAAAAGGCTTTCTCTAGAATGATCTATCAATTATTTGGTTTTTCTGGGTTCTCAAATGCATAATTATTATGATATAGCCAATTATTCACATTCTTGACAATCATCTTGTTCTTTATTTACCAATGAGATTTACCTTATGCCATGTTTAAAATTAAACAAAATTCATTCTGGTTATTTAAATTTCAAGCAGAAGTTCCGGTCTGATTTTTAACCAACAACCCCATTCTCCAGTCCTACCCAATGCTTGCCAACAAGAATTAAATAAAATAAATCTTCAAAAATGGATTAGTGGGCCATACTGTAGATTAGATGGAATTACTATGGCTGTCTAGTCACCATAACACCTGCAGATAATATTTAAATACTATCTACCAAATAAGAATTCGAATATGAATTAATTATATAAGTATTATTTCATAGACGCAATTTCTAAATATTGCGTTACGAAAAATGAATTGAAAGTTTTCAGGTGGCCACTGTCTCTTGAGTAAGATCTATAAAAAAAAAGTACATGGGAAAAATATATATATATAAGCATCAGTGAATGGCTGACCTCAAGCGCCAGACTCACTGTTATGGTGAGAATTATATTTTCCCTACTTTTCCTGTTTCACGAGGTGCCTGACCCAAGCTAGCTCATTCCCAGGGTTGGGAGGAAAACCTATAGGATGAATGGAGATTAAAAAAAATGTGGATTTGAATGTTGTAACATATAATGAACTCATAAACATGTCTATTCACATCAGACATATTTGAATAATTTGCACTTTATTTGGCAGGTAAAGCGATAGGAGAATATAAACGATAAACAATAGGTAACTTCAATGCCAAGATAAATATACATAAAATTTTATTATTGACATTTTAACATAATATTTATAACATCAAATCATATCATTCCCAGTGAAAATACATAATAAACCCCAAACCATAAAATGAAATAATAAAAAAATTTAATATAGAACAAATAAATATTAATTTATATAAAAAAATTAATATACAGTTATACGCAATAGTTTCATAATACAAACTAATCAAATAGAATAATTACGAGGGTAGCTAGAAGCAATTCCAAGTTATATATATAAAAAAATACAAAGTTCATGTTACCTGACGAACCCCGGGGTTTGGGATTAGAATATAGTCAATCACGTAGTGTAACGGGTTGAATTCCATGATCCTGGAGTACTCGAAGTTTGCGTTATGAGAGTGTGATATTGTTTCTTTTTGTAAAGTCCGGCATTACAGTGTATATGGATTATGGATAAGATGTGATTGAAGTTCTCGATGAGGTAATTTTCAAAAAGAATTTATTCATACTTTTGATACACGATTCTCTCCTATTTTGTCCTATGTTAGGCAGTACAGATTATTGACAAGGTACCCAGGTTCTTCTGTAGGGAGGCAATGTGTTGAGTCAGTTTTGTATCAGTGGTGGATGGTGAAGCCCTTCATGTAATGGTGCTTACTCCATCATTTTAAACATTTGCATTAATATATCTACAGTTCTCTCCTGCCCATCTGTTTCAAACTAACTGTCTTTAACTGCTTTTTTTTCACTTTATCGGATCTCCAATCTAATTCCTTTTTTTGAATACAGTTTCTTTTTAAAAATATTTCTTTTTTTTTCTTTCTTTAACATTTCCATTGTCTTTTGGTGCCATCATTCCTGGTCTTTTTAATTCACAATACATTCTTTGGCTTTCTCAGAATTTTCTTTTTTTTTTCTTTTAAAGTAATTAATGATTGCTATACAACCCAGAATTGCTTGGAGGCATATACAATATTTCTTTTCACTACCCTCATTAATTTGAGATATGATTAAAACTAAAATCTATATTTGAGACAATCCTAAACAATATATATATATATATAAATATTTGTGCACAACTGTATTTTTCAAATTTATAATATTTTAAAAATAAAATATTCTAAAATAAATGATTACACCTAATTAATCCCTTCCCCATTTCTTTTCTTTAAAAAAAAAGATTCCAAATTGATCCACGCACATATATATGTCTAATTCCTTATACATTTTTAACCCTTTTAATGACAGCTTAAATGAGTATATGTCTTGAGGGTAATGTGTATGTGTTATTCCATTTTCTTGAAACAGGGTTTGAACCCAGATACTGTTACAGATTAGATCAATTATTTACTTACTCAGTTTCATTTATATTCATGGAATTCTTGAAAGTCTTAATCATATATACGATTGAAAAGTATTATTTTTAATACTCCTTTTTAATATCCAAATTTTACATACATAGTGAGTCAATAAACATCACAGGTGAACATTTGTAATCTTTAACTTTAAAGATTCTGCAACAAACCTCTTGACTATTAGATTGTCTCATCATAATCTTTCATTTATTTTAACCCTCACATTTTCCGTTTGTTCATATATTTGATATATAGGTAGAATACAGTGGTACGAAAATATGCACACCCATTTATATTCATATGGAGAGATGTCTCTAATCACCTCCAAGAGCTTTCAAATCTGTTACTGTCATTATTTTTGATGGAATCACAATTACCTCTGAAAGAACCCTTCCCCATCCCGATTTCAGAAATATTTAATCTATCACATTTTAAACAAAAACGTTCTTTTTAAAAAGTTACATTTTTACTCTTAATTTAGATCATTTACAAATAAAATATGACAAAATGAAATTTTATTTTCAATCCCTTTAAAGAAGTTAGTAAGTTGAACACATTGCATGATCACTATCTCTTATACTAGCACATAATTGTTATTAAACAAGGCAAAACTCTCCATACAGTAGTGCCACCCTGCGCCAACCAGAGTAATCAATGGATGCCGCAAGCCAAAATTGTCTGGAGATATTGGATGAGTAGGCACTAGATAGGGATTTTATGCACAAGCCTTCTGGCATCCATTGATTACTCTGATTGGTACAGGGTGGCACTACTGTATGGAAAGTTTTGCCTTGATTTAAGTTGAAAACAGTATTTCAAAATCTTTGCAAATCTTATTTTTTGATATGATAAATTTTTAGATTAACATCATACTCGAAGAACTAACAATATTATTAATTAAATATTTCTTTTATCTAGAAGTCTTGTTAGCTGCTGCCAGATAGCAAATGTAGCCTGCCATTTAACAGAGATCCTTTATTTAAGTACTTACACTAGCAGATTAACTTTCAAATTAAGGAAAATTGCATGAATTGGAAGAACTGTATAATATTCCATGAGACATTGGTAAAATTTATAACATCAGACTTTTAAAAGTCCACAAATGGAGAACTTTAGGATATAAGGATTAACTGCAAACAACCAATAAGCAGTATTTAGGTAAAAGTATCTCTTGATATATATAGTGACAAGGTGCCATGTGTGTGTATATTAAAAAAAATAAATCGTAAAAATAAGATTAAGAAAAGAGTGTAAAATTATATTTAAAGTTATAGCATTATATATATATACTTAATCTTTCCATACTGCTTTCTGAGTTTTGTGTATAAGTTATCACTTCCTGTTCATTTCTTGAAGTCCGTTATACTAGGAGAAAGATTACTCATCTTTTCTGCTTTTTATTCTAGGTGCTCACTTTTCCCACAACAAAGAAAAGATTCTTATTATAGGTGTCATATTTTAAAAAGAAGTAAAATCATTAAAGATTCTAAATTTTCAGATTTAATAATAATATATATTGTTAAAACAGGCAAAACTCACTATATATATTTCCACACACAGCAAGCTAGAGTAATCAATGGTTATTAAAGAACCAAAGACACCAAAATGTATGGCTACTGAACTAGGTTCAGACCCATATGACTACATAAGCTAATGGGCTTGGATTGAAGACATTAAGGTGTTTTCAGTTTAAGACTCATAGTTTTGTAGTTAAATGGAGATAAAAGGTGGTTGCTGGAGGGTTGCTTTAAATCCTAAGATCTAGGTGCAGTGCTCTCAGATCCAAGGCTCCTCATTGAAGAAGGCCATAAGCCAGAAACTAGTTTGGGGATATTGGATGAGTAGGCACTAGATGGGGATTTTATGCACAAGCCTTCTGGCATCCATTGATTACTCTAGCTTGCTGTGTGTGGCAATATATATAGTGAGTTTTACCTGTTTTAACAACAGTTATACACAAGCATGAGAAGGTAGTCATGTGATGTTTATTGGCTTAATATATATTAAGGTTATAATTGCGCCTGAAAAACGACAGTAGGAACTCTACTGTCGTTGTTCAGGTGCATGGTCTTAAGGTTATATATAGCTTTAATATATATTATTTTACGTAACGAATATGCGCTTTAAAAGATTTGATAATATAGTGCATGGTCTTAAGGTTATATATAGCTTTAATATATATATTACTTTACGTAACGAATATGCACTTTAAAAGATTTGATAATATAAATTTGTACAGAACCTTGACTGAGACAGACTTAAGATAAAATATAAGGTCTACGTCTCTTATTTTTATTGCCACATGCGCTTAGAAAATTGAAAACAATTTTTTAAAAAAAAAATAAACAACAAAGATAAGCTGTTATTTTTTAAATATGATTATATAAGAATTTATAAGGGTAAAATTTTTTATATTTCTTATATTGAAAAATTGTCAACTTAGACTTTACCTTTATATATATATGAAAATAATTCCAGTAAATATCGTTATCTGAATTACATGATTTGATATAAATATTTTAACCTGTTGAATATTTATATTTTTTAATTTTATTTTGTATATTGTAAATATTTGTCTACCAAACTAAATTTTTTATTTTGTATATTGAATGATTTCAACAGTTTAGGCTCTCCAAATTACATGATCTATTTTCAAATAAAAGTATAGTATACAGTATATACATAAGCTAGATGTAATTAGAGAGAATTTGAACTCAGACCGTATTTTGTGCTGAACCAGCACTAATCAATTGGGTCCGGATTAACATCTCCAACATATATATATAAAATCAGTACTCGGTTTATATTAAGATAGCAAATCTTCACACTTTAATGAAATAGCTTAAATCCTATCCAGCCATCTATATCATCAAAAATCTGATGATGGCTAGTTCAAAAATCCTGATTTTCCAATTTTGTTGTTATACTCTTGTTGACCATAAGTCATTCTGACTTTTCATATGTAGGATCTTAAGACCATCTAAATACACAGAATGGGCAGAATACAGGCTGAATATATTTAAATATAAGCAGCAAGAAATATGAATGTTGGAGATCATTTATCTTTTTCACACAAGTGTACAGTAGTATGAGATGGGGAGGGGATGACTGAAGGGAGCTTGAAAGTCTAAGTTCAAATCCCCTCTAATTACATCTAGCTTAAGTATATATATATATATTACAGATTCAGCATGTATATTACCCATCCCTTTTCTGTATATTTAATGATCTTAAGTTCCTACATATGAGCATCAGAATGAATTATGGTTATCATGGGTATGACTCAGAATGAATTATGGTTATCATGGGTATGACAACAATATTAGCAAACAAGGGCATTGAACATGCCATCCATCAGATTTTCAATGATATGGATGACTGAAGAGTGGAGAGGATTTAAGCTATTTCACTAAAGTTTGAAGATTTGCTATCTTAATATAAACTGAGTATTGATTATATATATATTATACCGAGACAAAGTCGGTATATGTAAACACACACACACTCAAGCAATGTAAAATACTCTATTTCATTTTCTTACAACTTATGATAAAAAATAGATATAGTTTCTTTCCATACTTTCTAAATACACTTGTAAAATAAAATATTAATATGTCTAATTAAATAGTTTGGCTTTACATATTACTAAAATAATATTCTCTAAAAAGAAAAATGCTTAAATCTAATTCGGGTAGGGTTTTTAATTATATTGTAGAAAAGTAAAGTATAGTGTTTTGGAAAGTTAGCGCTTTAGCTAATGTAAATTCTTGTTCAGCACGCCCGTGCATCCAAGGTGTGAATGAATATAAGTTTGTTAGCTGAGTTGCATATGGTTGCCTAAACATAAGTGCCTTAAGCACATGGATTGAGTAGGACACGGCCCCAACGACAACTCTAAGAACATGGACCTGGGGGAGTCGATCCTCAGAGTCCAACCCATATAAATATCAAGCAAAATCTAGAGAAAAATGGTAGATGATAATTCAGACCAACTGTAAAGTGTTGGTTCATCATGAAATACACAGAGAACATTTATCTTATAGTTTATATAGTCATATAGGTCTGAATTCTGTTCAGTATCTATTCATTTTGATGACTTTGGTTATTTGATAACAATAGCCACCACTATCCTATTAGGCATGATTAGTATTAAACAACTAAATATCACATGATCACTATTTCTAATGCTTGCTCATAACTGTTATTAAAACAGGCAAAACTCTTCATACAGTAGTGCCACTCAAGCCTTCTGGCATTCATTGATTACTCTGGTTTGCACTGAATGGCACTACTGTATGGAGACTTTTGCCTCTGTGATAAATATAGATGCTTAAAGAGTCAAAATAAGAGTCATAGATCACATGACCCTATCTCTTAAACATGCAAGTTATAAACAATGAGGATTGCCAATTCCTCTACAAGCTTTATGATAAATGCTTAGCCAGAGCCAGCACTTAAAATATCTCTGTCAGAAACCCCTCCCCAAACCCCCGATCATGGTTTCATGCTGTGGCACTCCTCAGAGAGGTGTCAGGGTAGGTTCAGACACTAGATCTAAAAATACCAACCCAAAGCCAAGCACTTATCTAAAAGTTATCTATTGAGTGGAAAATCTGAAATTTTCAGACATCTACATGTCTTCAAATTCAGCTATCCAACTCAAATAGCTATATGGGGCAGATAGATCTTCAGCCATACCATATATTAGTAGTCTTAGCAATATAAAATTGCATAAGACTTATGGCAGAGCCTATAAATAGGCAAAATAAGAGTCATAGATCACATGACCCTATCTCTTAAGCTTGCAAGTTATAAACAATGAGGATTGCCAATTCCTCTACAAGCTTTATGATAAATGCTTAGCCACAGCCAGCACGTATAGATGTTTACTTTGTTTTACTATTAAATCATTTTTCAGGGATAATCTATAATTCCCTTAAAGCGTACCTCTATGATAAAATCAGACGCATACTGGTAATAAAGACATTAAAAAATTCAATTTCAGAAATTATTTAATAAAATTTAATTAATATATATTAATATATAACCTTAAGACTATGCCTCTAAAATGCGACAGTAGGGACTTCTACAAATCTAAACACAAGATTAACTATAAAAGATAAGAGCGGCCACTTTTAAATTTAATTAATAAATAAAAAAAATAGAAAATGATATGAAATTAATACACTTATTGGTCAATCCTATTCATGCCATATATATACATAATTTTATATAACACAAATATTCTTTTTTGATTCTTCTTAATTATTTTACTATTTAATCTAAATGAACTATTTTTTTGAAATAATCAAATTCTAAAAATATTTTGTAATAAAGAAAATTTTATTTCAATATTTCTTCCCCGTTTCTTTTGAAAGTAATGATGTTCTAGACAATTTTAACTAAATAAAATTGAAATCTTTTCAATAAAACTAAAAAATAAAAAGTACTTCATTATTTTCCATTAATACTTCCTTTACAAACTAACATTTATAAATGTATTAGGAGTATACCCTATTTCATTTTATCATGGATTTTTCCTTTTTCTTCCGTTCTTCTTTTATGGTTGCCTAGTTGAGAATCTTTTCTGATAGATCTTGCAGGCAGTGGTTTGACCAACCTCTTGACTCCAGGTTTTTTCTTTTCTGTTATAACTTTCTCAATAGTTATTTCCATTAATTTGGTTTCCCTTTTCTCTTTTCTTTGAAGCTCCAGATGTCCAAACTTAACAATTATTTTCATTTCATATTTAGTTTTTCTTTTTATAGCTTCAACTTTCCAATTTAACAATTATTTTATATAAGTTGAGATAGCTATGATTTTGGATGGATCAAATTATAAGACTACTTGAAAGTTTTAGGATATTTTCTTTTACCTACATTCTTGGAATTGGTCACATAATTGAATCAGTAATAATCACCATTTTGGAAGAGCCTAGCACATGATTCTTATAAACTCCATATTCTGCTTTGCAAAGTTTTTTTTATTAAGGGTAAAGGCGATAAAAAATCATATCTTAAAATATTAAATCAGATAGCTCTATAATAGTATTTTCTGGAGACAAGAGGAATTCCACTATCACTATGGACAGTGATATATATAAATAAAATCCTGGAACTATTAGGTAGTAAAACTTACATTAAAACAAGAGAATCATACCATTTATCTTCAAAAGACAATTAAAGCCTTTATTAGCAAATGTCCTGACATAAAAATATTCCCCAAGTTCTATGGCCTACCATAAAATGCATAAAACAGGCATTTAACTCCAACCTATTGTTAGTGGCATAGAATCACCAATTCAAATCTTAGCAAGATACATAGATCAATTACAACAAATTATTTCTTCTATGAAATCATATAAAAATACACAGCCCATTTTATTTCTATTATTAGTTCTTTAAAAATCACAATAAATAATATCCTTAAGAGCTTTGACGTTGTTTCATTGTTCACTAACATACCGAATGATGAGGCATTAGATATAGCTTTTAAACATTGCAATATGCAGACTCATATTCCTGCATGTTACATATTGTCCTTCTAATACCTTTTTTTTCCAATGCTCAATACTATAAACAAGTAATTGAAACTCCAATGGAATTGCCTATTGCCAATTTATTCATGGAAGAATTTGAAACACAGGCTTTGAAGTCAGTGTTATACAAGCCATTTGTACAGTTCAGATACACTGATGATACATTTAATGTTTGGTTACATAGGGGAAAATGATATTAATAGCCTACCATCTCCCAAATTAAATTGACTGTGAAAAACATCCTTTTTTGATGTTTCTAAAACTAATAATGATAGCATAACATCTATATAAAGGGAACAAACATATACTGAGAGATACTTAAAGGTATCATCTCAACATCAAACAGCTTAAATATTCTCTGTAACTAAATCACTTTTCACAAAAATATTCTTAACCCCAAATAAATCTGCAATAAGAGGATAGATCACACACATTTGTGATATCTTATTAACAAATGATTATAATACCATCACTATAAATAGGGCAACACACCAAATCAACCCCCCCCCCCAAAAAAAAAAAAAAGGAAAAGAAGATCTTAGATAAATATTGGATTTGTGCTGAGATGTTATATAGCATTCTAACCCAATACAAAGATTTAATCCCTGTAAGAAGTTCAAGGAGTCTACAATATCCCATGTGACATGTGCCAAACTACATGCATAGGAAGAAGTTATCAATGTTTAAGTGCTAGAAGAGATAAACATAATAGTGCAGTAAAATACTCTCAACATCTTCAGCACTTTCTCTCCTTGTTTTAGATACTGGGTATCAAATGGATATCTCAAATACTAAATCATATCCACATCCAACAATCATCTTCGAAGGATATTTAGAGAGGCTATAAAAAATTTTTAAACCCAAATTATATTAACAAAAATGATGAAACAAAATTACCACCCATATGGAAGAGTTTCTTTACATAAATGAAAAAAATAACATCCAAATTTAAGCTAAACTATTCAACAACCATGTACACAATTATTATTGCTGCAACAATCATATGATTATTAGTTTATCCAGTTGAGAGTAAATGTTACTAAAATGTCAGAATTTTACTAGATACACACAAACACACATATATGCCAAAAGCTATACTAGTCAATATAATAATTAATTAACCAAAATTTAACACTAAAAAATTCACGACCAATGATTTCACTGCCAAGGCAGACTTCTCAAGTGTAACACAAACACAGAACAAATATATTCTCCCCTATCTCCATATAATTCCAATTACTTTAATGTCAAAGAACTTTTAATTATGTTAATAACTTCAGAATCATACATTTTCAATACAAGAGATTCTTTAATTCTTTTTAATTCCTTCTTTTCAAAGAAAACAACTTTAACCTATTCAAATAAAATCTTGTGGTTTATATTTCTTTTATGGAAGTGTAATGCAGAATTAAAATATTTATTTCTATTCTACTTTTGTGAACTTTCACTTCTTCATTTAAGCCCAAAGTACTTGGGCCTATATATAATTTCTTACAAAACAAGACAATATAAACAATTATAGAAATGGTATTCATATTAACCTTTTCATTTATATTATTTAATAAATTATTTAGAGTAATACTTTCCTCCATTGTATTTTTTTTATTCCCAAACATATTCTTTCTTAAAACTTTATAAGATGATGATTTAAAAGGCAAAAAAAATATAAAATTATAATTTTTATTTATTTTAATATTTTTAAAATGATTATCAGAATAAAATACTTTTTATGATTTTATCAAAATAGCCAAAACTAAAATAATTTTTTAAAAACGTCCTTTTTGAAACAAAGTAAAATTTTTAGAACTATTTTTAATTTCCCATTACTATAATAAAACGTCCTTAACCAGTAACTTTATATAGGATAGGTTAACAACTATCAAATCTAATAACTCTTAAATACTTATTTTTAACACAATGATTACATATCAAATAGTTATTTTTAAATCTCTTATCACTAATAAATTTAAAGGTAATCATGTATTTAGCTTGCTATGATGTCATTACCCTGAAGGCGTACTACTTTAATCTTCCGATCTTTAAAATAATATCGCCTAATAATTTGTGGACAAAGTTAATCGCTAAAATTTGTCTGCATATCATGTGGAGATATTACATCAAAGATCGCAAGATTTTGCACTTTTTTTAAAAAAAAACATCAACAAATTTAAAATTTATTATGGTTTTTTTTTTGGTTCCCCTTGAAATGGTATTATTTAGCCATCATCCTGTTTCACCTTCTATGTTCCCTCGTAGTTAGTATCTTTTCCACCATTTCGAACCCTCACAGTCCACGTATACAATCAGAAAAATTTATTTTGATATGTAATAGTGTATATTTACGTGTATGTGAGGATATGTGTGCACATTGAATATATTGGTGTCTGTATGCATATAATGTATACGCAGTTATAAATTTAAAATTAATAAAATGATATAATTAAATTAAGTTGTGTAAACATTATTATATGTATGTAACCCCTTACATATATATGCGAGAGAAGATGTAATGCAATAGATTTAAAGAAGCATTACAACTCTATTAAAATTTGAAATATTCTCATTTAAAAACCCTTTATTTAAATGCATTGGTATAAAAATTTCAATTCCTGAGATGGTCTCACACATATATACAATAAAATGTTTACAAACTTAAAACTCTTTTTAAAAAAGTTATCTGTTTTTAGAAAAAAAAAATTAAATCTCATGGGTCAAAAAATCAAATCTCTTGGAGTAGGCATGTCAGTGTCTTCATTGCCATGACAACATTCATGTAATCTTCCTCCGAAGCTTACCAACAGAACAATGTTGAGCGTAATAACATCTTTTCAACATATATGTGTTTAAATGTATCAGTGTTATGAGATAGTGTGGAGAGTGGTGAGTCATATGAAAGTCTATGCTCATATACCCTATTTATTACATATATAGACACAGGTATATATATAATAAGCCTGTGTGTTTTAGTTATTACATATTAGAAATGTCTATCCATCACTTGTATATATATTAAATGGATTATGTCCTGTATATAAGGGATCAGATTGATCTTAGGTCAGCATGGGTGTGACAAGTATCTGGCCTCAGGGTGGCCTTTCAGCATTCCATCATCAGACTTTCAATTGGATGGACAGTTGAAGAGTTGGAGTGTGGAGTATGAGGTTTGGCTATCTTAATATTTATCTGAGCACTTATAGCATATATGTGTAGAGATGGTAATCTGGACCAAAATGATGATTGCTGGTTTAGCATGAAATACATATATTGGTGATTATTTATCTTTTTAACATATATATGTTCAAGTGTATCAGTGTTATGAGATAGTGTGGAGAGTGGTGAGTCATGTAAAAGTCTGTGCTCATATACCCTATATATTACATATATAGACACAGGTATATAATAAGCCTGTGTGTTTTAGCTTTTCTATATATAAATTCTTCTGTTATTTTAAAACCATATATTTATTATAAACATTTTTTTCATAAACACATACATTTTAACATTTTACATGTAATTTATAATCTTTTTGAATATTATTTTCTCTTATCTGACCTACATTTCTCATTATCCTTATACAATTACTTTGGTGTTCATTTTCAATTTTTTTCATTTCCCCAATCTTTATTTCTTATCCATTATACTGTATAGAAGCATGTTAAACTGCATAATCACCAGATACTTCAAATTCCTCATTAACAATTTATCATTTATAGAAATATTATTCATAAATCTATTTCTTGGCCTTCTCCCTAAAATAATACTTATTTCATTGCATTTTCTTTTCTTATAACACCAAATTCTGCCTTTCTTTTCAATTATCATCACACAATCTCCCTATACAATTCCAGAGAAATTTATATATTTTTTTCTGGTGTTGTCTATTATAAGCAGATAAATATAATATTATATTTAAAGCATTTATGTAATTCAATAATATTTACAATAACATAAGCCATAACAACATTTGTGAGTTTATTCTAGACAAATTGTTTGTTTTGAATAGTAAAATTTATTTGATTGAATAATACCTTTTTTTATTTTTATAAATCACAGGTAATGGAGGTTGTTTTTTTTTTCTATTTAAACACTACAGTAGTTGTTTGACCCTCAACTTTTGTGAAAATATGACATCTGCATGTTAGTGGCAAGCATTTGTTTGATAATAATAGTAAAAATTGTTTGCTTGAATTCTTTGTTTATTTTTATCTATTTTTAATAAATAGTGACAATTTTCTTGAAACACAAAATTTTTATATTTATAGACTAGCAATTTCAGTATGACTCTGAATGGTCCATTGTATATAAAACTCAAATAATATATCTACTACCTCAATATTTATCTTTTATTTAATTGTCATGAACTGCAGAGAAACTTTTAGACTAATTAATACTTTTTATTATTGATTATTTAATTAGTACTTCTTATTATTAGTTGTCACAATAAACAACAACTAATCAATTTTGCTCTTAGGAAAAAGCAGAGAAATCAGGAGGAACTTCATAGATAAGTATATGAAATTTCTACAGACTGTTGCCTTTGGCAGGATGGCTCAGGTGGTTAGAGTGTTATCTTAAAATTCAATACTCAAGAATCTAAAAGTCATGCTAATACTGTCACTGGTCAGGCCAGCAACATCTGAAGAAGAGGGGAGAATAATACCTCTTGAAATGTTGAGCATATACTAACCTGTTTGATATGCTATTACTAACAGTTAAATGTATTTGGAATATTTAAATAAAGTTAAATTTTTCTAAAGACATTCAATGATGGAAATAGTCCAATATAAAAATACAACTAAAACATCATCATCGCAAACCTTCAATGAATTTTATTTTTTTGTACATACAATCTTACTGGATATATTCATTTAAACTAATTAAGTTGATTTACTACATTTTTAAACTTTTTAAATAATTATCTATTCATCATTAATAATTCTAATGCTTAATGTACCAATAGTAATAATAAGTTTTAAGTCTAAAAGCTTTAGGATTACATTGCAAATTGGGTAAATGTTCTTTAAACTGGGTAAACCAACTTCTTTCAAAGTAAGTTATTTCTTCCAATCTTACTATATTCAGTGTAATCTTTAATAACCAATAGATATCAGATAATAGTGTTTAATAAATCCTTATCCAGTGTCATCTCATCCGAATATCCTCAGACCAGTTTCTAGCTAATGACTTTTATCAGTGAAGAGCTTTTGGATTTTTGAATAATGCTTTTGGACCTGTTGGATCTAATGCATTTTTCCTCTAGCAGCCACTTTTTGCTTTTGTTATACTATCAAGTTTACCAGACTGAAATGAAAAATGTATACATTTTTTCAATCCAAGTTAATTTTGTTTGTATAGTTATATAGAACTGGAACCAATTCAGTTTGCTATATATTATGAGGAGCTCAGTTTTTTAATAATCTAAGGTATCCTTATTCTTTGATCAGTATTGGTGTTAAATTAATAATCCATCACATAACTAACAATACATTACATGATCGATACTATATCAATTTCTTCAGATCTGACTACTATATCATGTGATGTTCTTTAAAAATAGTATTGCATTTTCTTTTAGACATATTCATGAATCACCATTACTTCACACAATTAAAAAAAATATATATAAAGAATCTCTTTATTATTTATAGATTTCATTAACAATAAAATTTATACTGTAAATATTTGTGTGTTTTTTTTTTTCAGAAGTTATTTCATTTGTTAATCAGTAATTTGAAACTATAAGAAACTTGAGTGTAAAATATTGATAAATGTAGTGTAATATTTTAATCACTCTATGTGTATATATATTAAAACATGTATTATATATGTATGTATGAGTAGCAAACAATATGTAATAATAATCAGAGAAATAAACCCCTAAGTAATGATCACATTAATGTTACGACCTTCAAAATAAAAACTATCAATATAATATATAAAAATGAATCATGTTCGTTCATTTTCCAACTTCTTAAGGATATTAAAACTAGACAATAGATCCTGCTAGTGACAACACAGACTCACTCAAATCGGCTTATAATTTATCGTGTGAGAGTGTGCGGACATCTCCAAAGTTAAAAATTTATTCACTGGTGTTATCTTACTTCAATGTCAACATAAGGGTTTCATTTGTTATGTTGACAGTAGTTTATATCTCTGATTAATAAAATGTATAAATGTATGCATATACAAATATGAGAAATATATTTTATTATTGAAATACATTTAAAAAAAATCTATTCACGTATATGCTAAATTTAAAAAAAAAAATCAGGAAGATTAATATATAAAAATTTTGTAAGAAAAAGCTTTAAAAGATTGTTGCATTAAAAAAAAAGTTTAAAATCTATAAACAGTAACAATATATATAAAAAAACAAAATAACAAAACAAATCTTTTTCTTTTAACCCAAGTAATACCTGGAAGACATAATTTCCCTTTAGATTATCATGGGAATCAAATTCTTCCTAACGGGAAATGCAGGATTTATCCAAGGAATGTTAAAGCATGCATCGTGTAATTTACATGTGGGATAAAATATCAGGATTGGAAGAAGCAGTGGGTAAAACAGAAGATAATATTGGATCTGAAACAGGATTAATTAATGTGTAAAAAAGTAAATAAAAAATAAAATAAAAGCGAACATGGAATGAAGAATAAAAGGACAGTGGATAGCAAAAAAGCAAATTAATAAATAAAATGCACAAACACAAACAAAATTAATAAAGCACTTTTTTTATTATAGAATTTAAAAGCTAAACAGCCTTTTTAAAAATTATTTATAAATAATCCATTATAGGGCAAAGATCTCTTCTATAGCTCCTTATAAAGGAATCCCAAACTAAAAGACAATTGTAAGGTTAATCAATTGCCAGATGGTGAGGGCTCAAGCGGTTTTTCACCACCGTTTTACTATCTAACTTTGGATAAGCTAAATACCATTATCTAACTAATGTTGAATGGTTAACTGGGCTGGCTATGGGCCAGCTACATAAAATAAAAATTCTAAGTCTCTTGAAAAGAATTTTATTTACCAATGATTCGAATGCTAGACTGTAGGCATTTTAGGTAGATACAATAATTCTGCACCAAAAGGCCTTTCATTATAAAATGTTGATAATAAAATGTCAAAAGTGCATTAGGTCATATGTTTATGTTAGATCGGTAACTTGTATATGCACATACACTCGCACATATATTTACATGTTAGTGTGTTTATATCTCATAAGCAGCAACTAAGGTTATCTTTCTCAACGACAATAAAATTACAATATTCGTATATAATTTCCAAATATTATTTTTTCAAGTGTGTTATCTGATGTCAAGTTAGGTCTTTTCATAGGGGTATTTCTTTTATCTCTTAATATTTGATTCATCATTTGTTTTATAAAAAGTTTTTATTATTAAAAAAGACATAAGTAACATCCAAGAAAAGAACTTGAAACAATGAAAGAGAAGAAATTATCAGATTTTTCAACTGTCAGGTGGTGAAAGCTTGAACAGTACTCTAGATAAAAATAACTAAATACCTAATTACCAACCATTACTAAATGATTATCTGGGAAAAAGTCCTACACCTTTTAAAGCTTTATTTGATTTTATTCAATATATTTATTTATATCCAGTCCTAATTAAAAATCATTAAAAATATTTTATTATTTCTTTACTTTAAATAGTCAAATTAAATTGATTATTTTAAAAATATATTCAAGACCAAAGAAGGCATATGCAGCTATATAAAAAAAACATCAAAACTATAAGACAAGCTTTGAGTATTTGTTATATGAAAATTGTCTTCGTTATCAGACATTAAAGCTGTGTATTTAGGTTTTGCTTTGCATAACTATTTAAAGATTGTTATATATTATATTTCTTATTGTAAATAACCAATTCCATTCTTAATGTATTCACAGAGATGTACACAATGTATGAGTGGAAAATTCTCAACATGTTTAGCATGCAGTTATATTTACGAAGTGTTTATTAATACATTATAAGGCTTAAATATGCATTTATATATGTAATATATGCGGGATTCAAAATCAGACCTTCACACGACCCACTACTCTGACTGCCATCTCATAATTGTGTATATGTGTGAGATGGTAATCTGGACCAACTGATGAGTGCTGGTTTAGCACGAAGTACATTTATTGGTGATTATTTATCTTTTCAACATGTGTGTGATCAGGTGGGTCAGCAATATGAGATGGCACTGAGAGTAGTGGGTCATGGGAAAGTCTGAGTTCGAAGTGTTTATTATAAAACTGTTGTGACAACTCTCTGAATATTTACTTTTTTAAAAAATGAAATATGGTTTCATTGTCAGTTTGACAAAGTGGATATAAATTATAGTTGAGAAAAACTTAAGTAGTTTCAGTTAAGTGTAATAAATTGAAAACAAGTTACCATAAAAACATAAATACTCTAAAATAATTTTATATGTCCATTTTATAATAATAAAATTACAAATAATTGATCAATAATAGATTCATTATATAGCAGATAAAAATAATTGAATGTCATATAATGCTTTCATGCTTATCTTTTAAACAAAATGTAAGGACATATATGGATCTTAATTATATTTAAAAATATAGTATACTTTTTATTATTAAATAAAGCAGCAAGTTATCTTCATTTTCTGAGAAGACTAAAAGGCATTATATAGATAACCCCTCCCCATTATATTTACTCATAATAATTTGAAATTAATTGTCTATTTATATAAACTGATAATTTACTATTAAAGTAAATATACTCGAATAAATATATGTAATCATGTGGGAAGAGGAGGGGCAAAACTTTCAGACAGGTGCTATTGGTATTAATTGGCTTTTAAGATCATCACACCATTTTCAACTTTTATTGATAATGCAAAATGGTTTCTTCAATTTTAATCCAATTTTTCCAGCAAACAACCAAACAACAAACTTCCTATTTCATCGATTCATCTCATAAGAGAACTCTTTCTATATATTTTACATTCTCTTGAAATCCAATTTAATTAACTGTTCATTTAAAACCATTTCTTCCAGAAATTTCAGTTATTTAGCTCTTTCAATGATGTTAATGATATCTATTTGTTCTTTAATCATATAGTTCATTTTTAAATATCTTTTTGTTATTCCTAACATACATCTTTGCATACTTCATTTTAATCATCTGAAGTTTCTTTGTGTTGTTTTTCTGCTAAATATCCAATTCTCTGATCCATAAATAAAAACTGGGAAAACACGTATACTATAAACCTTTTTTTAAACAAACAGACATTTTTTTAAAATTATTATTTTCAACAAAAGCACTCCATATAAATTAAATTCTATAACTAATTTCATACATTATATTTCCATATAAATTAATAATATGACCAAAATATTTGTAGTTGCTAATTTATTCTTAATCATGGTTATCAACATTAATCTTTGAACCTATTTTTTTACCTTCCAAACTTAGGAAAACAAACACATCAACTCCAAAATGTGGATGACTTAAAAAATTTTCACTGACTTTTATTGTCTTACTTTCTATTTTAATCCATAAAATATTTTTTGTAAAAATTACTGTAAAAAGTTTTGGAGATATAAAACCACTCTGATATATATATCTTTAACAATGTTAATCTTCATAATATTACCATGAAATATAATCACTTCAGTTGCACTTTGGAGTACTAGAAGATAATAATATCCTGGGTCTATATCTTGATGATCCAAAGTTTTAATCATCATGGAAATGCTTAGGAAATCAAATACTTGTTTAAAATTTACAAATCCAAAATATGTTGATTCATAATCATTGGTTCTTATAATAACTTTTCTCTAAACATGGACATGATCCACAATCTTTTAAATTCAGTTTGTCCATTTGATTGGTTTGAATCCAAAGTTTGTTGAAAATGAGTTATAATTATTTTGGTGAAGATTTTGTATAGAACTGATAGATTTGTAATTTCTGTTATCTTCTTTATTATTTTTCTTAAATATCAGTATTACTACTTTTTTCTTACACACACACACACACACACACACACATATATATATATATATATGGTTAGAGTTATCTGTTAAACCTTTATTATTTAAACATTTTATATATAGTTTTATTAACAATTTTTCTATCCCTTTATCAGCTTTCCACTATCTTCTGGATTTTCTCTGTCATAAATTTAATTTTTATTCATAAATAATTGGCATTTTAAAAGATATAGTAATTATAAGAGATACTTTATTTTCTTGTTCTTTATTACTATATAATTATTTATAGAATTCTTCCACATATTTCCTGATTTCATCTCTCTTTTTAATCAAAACAATTTTAATTTCAAAATCAAATAGCTATTTTATACTTTTAAAACTTTTATTCTCTTCTATACCTTCAATTTACAATTATATTTTCTTATGTAATTATTTTTCTAAAATAAAAATTAATCTTATGTAATTATTAATAGTTTTTTTGTACCATTGTACAAAAAGTGTAGATATTTAATTCTTTTTAATGGATAATTTTTTTAAATTTTAATATTTTTTTCTTTTCTTTATACATTATCTTGTTTCAGTAGAAATATTTTTTGCAATTTTCAATAGAATATCAATTATTTTATTCTTGATTTCAATTAAGTCTGAACCATTTTTCAATGTCTGTTAAAATTTTCAAGTGACTTGCACTAATTTGCTTTCATTGAAATGTTTTTGAAGTGATAGTAATATAAGTAATTGGAATTAGAATATAGATATTAATTATAAAATAAGTAGTATAAATTCAAGAATATATAGAGCTAGGAATTATTGTTCAGACAAAGAAGATTATAGTAAACAGGTGGAATTGATAATTAAAAAATTTAAAGATAATGAATATCCAGAGAAAATTATAGATGAAAGTATAAGGAAACAGAAGAAAAATTTAATAAAAATAAGGAGATAGTATGTAAAAAAGATAAAATAGATAAGAATGAATATATGGGTATTAGAACTTATAATAATACTATTGTAAAAAGAATGAATAAAATAATTATTAAAATTAATAAAGTTTAAGAATGTAATAAAATTTAAGATAGTAAATAAAAGAAGAAAAAATATACTTAATATATTAGATAATAAATATGTAAGAAAAGTAGAAAAATGCATAAATGGGATATATAAAATTGAATGTAAGTCATGTAAAAGTGAAAATATAAAAACTAATTATGTAGGTGAGACAAAGTATTCAATTTATACAATATTAGTTCAACATAAGTATGATAAGAGGTCACCTATTTATTTGCATTCATTAGAAACATGTCATAGGTTTGAGAAGGATAGTATAAAAATGATTATTATATAAGTAATAGAAGGGATAGAAAAATTAAAAAAGCAATATTCATTAAAAATATAAAAACAAATCTTAATAGGGATTTTGGGATAAAGACAATAATTTTATGAATAATTATAGTTATTATTATTAATAATAGTTTGAATATAAAAAGGTTTAAAAATAAAGTTAAAGAAAATGATGATAGAGGGAGTTGTTAAACAAATATAAGAATTTTTGAAAATTTGTCAGTTGGTTTTTGGAAATAGGATTATAAAGATGTAAATATTTAGTAATGTAATGAAAAGATAATTTATAATGTAAAAAAGTTACTAGTTAAATATATAATAAAAATAAAGAATGTTTAGAAGTAATTAAGAAAATATAATTAAAAAGATAATAATAAAATGATAGTAGAGTTTAAAGATTAAAGTTTTAAAATTATAATAAAATTGTTTTAGAATAATTTAATAATAAAATACTATAAATAACAAAATAAAATTAGTTAACAGTAGAATAATAAAATAGAAAATGATTATTTATAATGGTCAGGCTAAGATGTATGTTATTGATTATGTATATAAATATAATGTATTTATTGTATGATTATATATTTGGATATTGTAGCTCTGATGATGACTGCAGGACAGTCAAAACTGTAAAAGTAAAGTTTTGGTATAAAAATTAGTATTGTTAAGTATATAAGAAAGTTGGAAATGGTATCATACTCTTAATGTTGCAATAATTGATGATAATTTCTTGTACTAAATCTATTAAGAACATTATAATCTTGAAATACATATTTTCTAATAATAAGATATAATTAAATTCTGCTGTACCTTCATTTGAATGCTTCCATGTGCATTTCCACTTAGCACTTTCCTCAAGAAAGAAATTCATAATTACAGATTATCTTATTCTGCAAATTCCATAAATCTGTGTCTTTTCTCATTTTTGTTATTATAACCAAATTTTTCCATAGCACTTACTAATCATTTACTAATTTTAGCATTGAAATATCCTATGACATTTGTAAAATGTATACATCAATATGAATATTCTAAATCTATCACAATAAAAACTTTTGGGACATACATTTGAATTATATGCATTTTGTATCTTTTATTAATTTGAATAATTAATCTTGTCACTCTTTCTGATATTCCGTCAAGTTTTCACAATGTTGTTCTTCCACATTATATTTATAATGATCCAATTGCACTTGTGCTTCCAATATTTTTGCTTTTTAAAGTACATGTTTCACATTTCATATCAATTGTCTTTTGACAATTTTTTTGAACTTCACAAAATTCAATAACATTCCATTTAATATCAGACATTTCTTTTTCCAATTCATGCAATCTTCTTTTCCTTGGAAGTAATCTGCAACACCCCCATCGAATGGTAATCTGGATCTGCAATCAGAAGATTCTTAGCACTCTCTATCATTGGTCATCAACTGCCATTTTTGCTGATGACTTTATAGCCTTCTAAAAATAAATGCCAAAATTTAGTTGTGTCACACATCCATCCTGTTTTCAAAAAACTCAATTCTATTCCAGTTAAGAACTATCAAGCAACTGATAAGAAAGTCCATTTGTTTCTTGATCATAAACTCAGAACTAAAAATCCAGTAAACTTATTTCAGTGGTGAATGCATGTTTGCAAGCAGCCATCTATGTTTGTTTATCATATGTGTAATCACACAGTAATAACTGCGGTGAAAAAAACATAAAAAGTAGATATTAGAAATTAGCCTTGTTCAGTTCCTTTAAAGCCTCATAGAACAATCAAAAGAACTCCATTTAACACAAACTCTTTTTTGTGGTCATCTCCTTGGTACATAATATAACAGATACACAAATACATCAACAAACTTTGTATAAAAATTTACTCATATTTATAACATCCAAAATTTTGAGATTTGATAAAGTTTAAACAACAGACAGTGAAGCCCAGAAAATTGGCTACCTGAAAATAATTTAAAATTTCTCTGATGAATTAACTCAACAAGCACATGAGTACAAGCTGTAACGAATTTTTTTTAAGCAAGAAGAAATGATGGGGAAAAACCTATCTAGGGCAGAGTAAATTTACTCAAATAAATGTTGAAGCATTGATAGTGAGAAATGTAATGGCAATCTCATGTGCATGATTTGTTTGAAAAACAATTGGAAAATTTATTAGACATATTTAAAGTTTTTATTAAGTAAGAAGACAATCTAGGATAACATTAATAATATTTAATATTTAGCTCAGAGAAAATAGTGTAACTAATTTAGAGGATAATTTATTTTAATTTTAGAAAAGTTGATTAGAATATCGAGAAAGACTAAAGTGCAGCTACAAATTGGGATGAAAGTAATTTACTCAAAGGGAGGTGTCACAAAGATAATCTGATTGAATATAAAAGAAAGGTAATATTGAAGTGAAAGTTACTTAAAATGTTTAGTACAAATAAAATATTATAAACCAGAAATTATCAACAGCTAACTGGTTTCCAAATGTAAATCTCATGATGGCAATCAAAACCAATTAACCAATAGAATGCCCAAAATCTGTTATCAAAATACTTCTATAGAAAAAAGATGGATTCCATCTTTTATCTGTCGAAAAGCCTTCACAACAGAGGGTGGATATTCTACTGGTTTATTAAGCTTAAGTTATTATGAGGAATGAATGAAATATTAGTATAACATTCAAAGATTAATAAAAGATTATTAACAAAGTAATTACCATGTGTTATAACATCATAATGAGACACTAAAAGATTGCCTATAACTTTTTCTAATTAAAACAGGCAAAACTCTCAATATAATCATGTGATGTTTAATGGTTTAACTTCTTCCAATTGTTTAATTAATAAATATAAAAAAATTCTATACAGTACTTTGGAAAATACTTCTAATAGGTTTACATGATATATATATATTGAACCGTATTCGAATATGTGTATTCGAATCACCGGCCTCTTAAGCAGAGAAGAACATACTCGAAGAGTATGTATGCCCAAACGATAGCTATAAAGTATATAACTAACGTTACATTTCCAGGACATAACTTCTTCTCGACTGTTGAGTTCAACACCAAGTTCAAAGCACTTTTTTTGTTTGTGTATAAACACGGGCGCCAGCTGCTTATTCTAAAAGAATAGACAACGCACTTTGAATAGTGGCAACTAACCCAACGCCTAAATCCACGACTAGCTCAGTTGTTTGTAATCACTAATAGATTATACTTAATTAGGGGTTAAAAGACTTGATAAAGAATTTGTTAAAAGAATTTATAAAAAGAATTGTAAAAGAATTGATAAAAAGAATTGACCGACAAATAAAGTTTAATTTTAAAGATAATTTATTAACTAACATTTATTTACTAAATTTAAACATTTTATAATTCTAATAAAACACACGCATATTTTAAATTAACATTTCTAAATAGTCTAAATATTCCTATAGATTCAATAACAGAACACTCTAATTTAACTAATAAATATTGATATAATGATCACGCACATATTAACTCATGCACACATATAATAATGATAATAAAGGACTACATAGCATTTGAAATTTAATCACACACATATCAATAGTTCATTTATGTATGATATCGAGTTCATATAATTAGACTCTTGGAGGATTCGCACAAATTAATGAAATGCAATGGCTATTACGGTATAGAACGAAATAAGCAAATGTTTTACCTAGAATTTTGAACGTAGTTTTAACACTTTGTTTTCTTCTTGTTTGTTGTTTCTTCCAATATGAATGGTTCCAGTATGAATGCTTCCAGCCGGCTGGGACGTTTCCTTGCTGAGTTTCCTGATTTTCACGATTATTACTATCTGAGACAATTAGATACTGACGGAGATTTTCTAAGATGTTAAACTGACATTATTTCAAGGGCAGATCAGCTGTTTTCTCCGACATCTGGGCTGGAGATAAACGTGCATTCCCAAGATCTTTTCAACACTGCATTTTGTTTGTTAACTGCACAATTAATTTCTGAACTGCACTCACTCAATAACTTTGTGAACTGATCTCTCTCAATTAATTTGTGGAACTGATTCACTGTCCGACAAAAAAGTCTATTTATACCTGCCTCTTGTTGTCTTTCTAATATCTCCGGCAAAGATCTGTTATCAAATTCCAATGATAATCATTTGATAAACGTGTTTTGAAAGATTGCTTAATTAGTAATAGCCATGCAAAAACGTATTGTTTTATATTAATTAATATCTAATAGCCATTGCTGTGTTTTTCAATGATAATCTTCCCTAACTTTCACATACATTTTATATATTTACAAATATACATATATACGCACATATATTTTTAATACAATTTACTATTTAGTTTTAACATTATTTTTTCTTTAATTAAAATTGAATGAAAAGAGATTTGCATGTCTTAACTTTCTCAAATTATATTTTTACGAATACTAACAAAAACTCTTTACTTCCTTTTACAACCCTTAGTTTCATCTCTCAAACCAAGACTCCCCCTCCCCCCTTTTGACCAATTAATTGTAGCTTTTTTATTTCAAAAACTAATGCTAGAAAACTATTTAATTCTTATCCTTTTCGAAAATAAGCTGCAATAAATTCTTCAACATTTAATTTTATGTTTTTCTTTTATGAAAGATTACTTTAATAATAATTTTAGATAAAAATTATATGTGCCTATATCAATATAGGTACATTACACCACCCTTCCTTTTGAGAGTAAAATGCGTCATTTTTGACCATTTTATCTCTGATAACATTAAATATTAATTTATTATTCCTTCTAAGTTTGCCTTTTTTAAATATCTTTTCCTTCCCATACTAAGGGCAATCTCCAATTATGCTTTTCTTCTTTCTATGCTGGTAACATTGCTTACAATGTTCGTCCTGGATAATGACCACGAGGACAAACTAAATTTGTGGCACAGGGATCTTTTGTAAACGAAGCTTCGGCTGCCGATTCTCTTGATCGGACTTTGACTAAGAAAAGGTGGCTGCAAATGGCAGGAATTTCAACTGTCCATTTTCGACTTACGCCCTGGAAAACGATTGCCGATTCTCTTGATCGGACTTTGACTAAGCAGCTACAATGGCAGGAATTTTCAACTGTCCATTTCCGACTTACGCTTTGGAAAACGAGGTACGAGATATGGGGATTCTCCCCCGAAAAGTGACTCACGACTTACTCTGGTTGTTGCCAGTGCATTTTTTTTTTTAAAGAGGAATGATTCCGGCCAATCCGTTACGGGTACTAGAATTTATCCAGTCGAGAGCTTTAAACTTAATACTTATCTAACTTATTTCAATACTACCCTCATCCCTTTAGATTCGAACCCTTATATGCTCCTAATATAACTTAGATTGACTTTATATTATTTATCACTAATCCTATTATTTTAAATACACATGAACATTACTTTAACATATTTATTTATATTATTCTGAACTATTACGAACATTATCTTACATATTTATTTAACTTACAATACTATTCTAAACTATCACGGACATCAATTTACATATTTATTTATATTACGATATTACTTTTAACCCATTACTTTAACTTATATATTAACGTGCGTGTACTCAGAAAAAAAACTATTTTGCTTTATTATGATTCATTTATTATTTTACTAGAGATTTTTTTTTTTTTTATCTTGATTATTTTAAACAATTTATTTACATCCTTTTCTTAACTTACGGTATTCAAAACAAACTTTTATTTTAACATGCGTATATTCAGAAAACTATTTTATTTTACTACGAATATTTTATTTATTTTCTACAGATATATTATACTTATTTATTTAATTTGTTTTTATTTTATGTATTTCCGTTATTTTATTCATTTATTTAATTCTACAACATTATTTCTAAATCCTTAATTTGACCCATTTATTTAACATGATTTTATTGATTTTTATTTATTTGAACTGTTTATTTACGAACATTTCCTTAATTAATATGTGCGTGGAGAAAAAAAAATCTTTTATTTTGCGAAGCCTCCATTATTATTATTTGACAACACAATCCATCATTTTAAATAGCGAAATTCTAATTCAGGCTTTTCACCTATGTCAAAATAATTATGTTAGACTCATAGTCCATTTCCGGTCCTTTTTGTTTATTTCCTTTACTATTCCGCTCGATTTACTGACAATTATGCTCGGTCAGGTGGCTCCTGTTTACGTACATTCTGATCATTATATTGATCTATTTTCCTATATCGATCTATAGGTTCCCGAACCAAATTTTCACAATCTACTCGGGTCAGAAATTCTACCATTTCTTCCACCGTCCGACCATTGCTACTTAGTATCATTTGCTGCACAGGCAGTGGCATGTTATGTCAGATTGTTCTTATAATTTGGTCGTCCAACAATGGAAACGCCGTTAAAGCCTTGAGTTTTGCCACCTGTTTTAAAAAAAATTGCATGAGAGTTTCCCCATGGAAGCTGGGATATCTTTCTTTAGATACTTTACAGAGTATGTCATCCTGTCGGGCTTCGCTCCAGAAGGTTCTTAGGATGGCATACCTATACTCTTCAAATGTGCATGGTTTAGCATACTGGGTGTGCCACCAATCCAAGGCTGTTCCTTGAAGGTGACTGCTAGCAAGTGTAACTTTATCCCCTTCTTGCCACTCCTGTATTTGGAACAAACCAGTTAAGCTTTCCAAATGTTTTAATGGATTCTCACCTGCTTCGGCCTTGAATGTCGCGATCATAAATTTTTCTTCCAGGAATCTCTTGGTCGGTCCCTCCGGCTTATTCTCCTTATCGTAACTTTTATATTTGCGCTCCATTTGGTCCATCTTATACTCTAGACCCTTAGTTATATTTATACACATTTGTTTTACTTCCAACTTCAAACTATCACTGCTTTCAATTCTACGTTCTACTTCACTGTGAATGCCTTCATTTTTTAACAAACTTAATTCTTCCTGCGTTGTCCTAGCTACGTTTCTCCATTCCTGGCATGTCTCTTCTATCTTTATTATTTTCCTTTCTAAATTATTATATCTAATGCTACCTTGCTCTAATTCAGCTCTCACTTCCTTTATGCTTTCTTCTACTATTGCCCTTTCCTGACTTTCTTCGTTCAAATCTTTCACTACAGCTTCTATGGCTATATGATTTGTTTCTACTTCATCTATTATTTCACCCCTCATTTCCTTCATTTCTCTAATTTCCGCTCTGAGTTCATTAATTTCTCCTTTAACCTGACTAATTTCTTCCTTCAATTCTGCTTTGAGTTCTAACTGACTTTGCTCAAATTTCTGACACAATTCTTGTTGACTTTGTTTAATTTCTTGATGCATTTCTTTTATCAATTCTGCTTTGAACTCTTGCATCATATTCATCATCATTGTCATCATCATTCATGTCTCAGATACTTCTTCTTTCTCCTAACTGGGGATTTTTAAAATATATTGGGCTTTCTTTCGGATCCATTTTCGAAAATTTCAATTTCAAAGTACTAGCGCTTATGTTAAACTGAATTTAATATACGACTTATTTATTTATTTTTCTTACTAATACGGAAACTCACGTTAACTCCAGCCTATTGTCCTTTTCACTACCCGCTCTTAATGCTTTAACTCCGCCCATAACACCCAATTGACTCTGATTTGATAGCATAAATGTCAAAATCTCTTTTCATTTCGAAAAAAAAAAATTTCGGTCAATTCTTTTTTAAAATTAAAACACTTTTACATACGTAATTTAACTTCTGTATAAAACAAAATTTTCAAACAAGAAACAAAGTATTTCTTTACTATTGTTTCTTAGGTTCAGCCCCAAGTTGGGTCTAGCCATTGAACCGTATTCGAATATGTGTATTCGAATCACCGGCCTCTTAGGCAGAGAAGAACATACTCGGAAAGTATGTATGCCCAAATGATAGCTATAAAGTATATAACTAACGTTACATTTCCAGGACATAACTTCTTCTCGACTGTTGAGTTCAACACCAAGTTCAAAGCACTTTTTTTTGTTTGTGTATAAACACGGGCGCCAGCTGCTTATTCTAAAAGAATAGACAACGCACTTTGAATAGTGGCAACTAACCCAACGCCTAAATCCACGACTAGCTCAGTTGTTTGTAATCACTAATAGATTATATTTAATTAGGGGTTAAAAGACTTGATAAAGAATTTGTTAAAAGAATTTATAAAAAGAATTGTAAAAGAATTGATAAAAAGAATTGACCGACAAATAAAGTTTAATTTTAAAGATAATTTATTAACTAACATTTATTTACTAAATTTAAACATTTTATAATTCTAATAAAACACACGCATATTTTAAATTAACATTTCTAAATAGTCTAAATATTCCTATAGATTCAATAACAGAACACTCTAATTTAACTAATAAATATTGATATAATGATCACGCATATATTAACTCATGCACACATATAATAATGATAATAAAGGACTACATAGCATTTGAAATTTAATCACACACATATCAATAGTTCATTTATGTATGATATCGAGTTCATATAATTAGACTCTTGGAGGATTCGCACAAATTAATGAAATGCAATGGCTATTACAGTATAGAACGAAATAAGCAAATGTTTTACCTAGGATTTTGAACGTAGTTTTAACACTTTGTTTTCTTCTTGTTTGTTGTTTCTTCCAATATGAATGGTTCCAGTATGAATGCTTCCAGCCGGCTGAGACATTTCCTTGCTGAGTTTCCTGATTTTCACGATTATTACTATCTGAGACAATTAGATACTGACGGAGATTTTCTAAGATGTTAAGCTGACATTATTTCACGGGCAGATCTGCTGTTTTCTCCGACATCTGGGCTGGAGATAAATGTGCGTTCCCAAGATCTTTTCAACACTGCATTTTGTTTGTTAACTGCACAATTAATTTCTGAACTGCACTCACTCAATAACTTTGTGAACTGATCTCTCTCAATTAATTTGTGGAACTGATTCATTGTCCGACAAAAAAGTCTATTTATACCTGCACCTTGTTGTCTTTCTAATATCTCCGGCAAAGATCTGTTATCAAATTCCAATGATAATCATTTGATAAACGTGTTTTGAAAGATTGCTTAATTAGTAATAGCCATGCAAAAACGTATTGTTTTATATTAATTAATATCTAATAGCCATTGCCGTGTTTTTCAATGATAATCTTCCCTAACTTTCACATACATTTTATATATTTACAAATGTACATATATACGCACATATATTTTTAATACAATTTACTATTTAGTTTTAACATTATTTTTTCTTTAATTAAAATTGAATGAAAAGAGATTTGCATGTCTTAACTTTCTCAAATTATATTTTTACGAATACTAACAAAAACTCTTTACTTCCTTTTACAACCCTTAGTTTCATCTCTCAAACCAAGACTCCCCCTCCCCCCTTTTGACCAATTAATTGTAGCTTTTTTATTTCAAAAACTAACGCTAGAAAACTATTTAATTCTTATCCTTTTCGAAAATAAGCTGCAATAAATTCTTCAACATTTAATTTTATGTTTTTCTTTTATGAAAGATTACTTTAATAATAATTTTAGATAAAAATTATATGTGCCTATATCAATATAGGTACAATATATATATAGTTCTTAAATTAAATAAGAGAATAGTAATATAATTGAAAACAATAAATACAAGATATTTTTTATGAATGTTGCAATAGGATTTGATAAAGTTTCAAAAACAAATTAACTCAAATGATTAAAAGTGTTTTTGAAAATGTCTTAGTGGACATGTTATAAAATGAAGCAATTTGGACATTATTTTAGACAATAAATATAGTGAGTTGTTAAGCTAGAAAAATCAAATTTGTCTAAATACAATTGGATAATCATGGAGACAAGTTTGGTGAAGATTGTAAGAATGATTGCCAATCTAATATAAAATTTTAAGTGAAAGATTTTATAAACAATATTATTATATAATACTAAATCATCCATGCACTTTACTACTGTTACACAATGCTTTATTTATCACCCTCTATTATAGTTTACAGTTTCGATTGCCCCAGCAATTTTCTTCAGAACTTTTATATCTTCTAACTTCAACTGTTTAATATTATTACACAAAGGAATTAGGAGACTAATATATTAAATAAAAGGTATCTCATAATTAACTGCAGCAAGTTTAGTTTTAAGATATTCTAATATTTTTATATCTATATCAACACCATAATTAGAGAAGTTAATATTTATTAATAGGAGAGGAATACTTGAAGCATGAAGAATAAAACATCTAATATAATTTAATATAGAGTTTAGGATGAGCTTATAAAATCTAAAATTATGTTATTTTGATTAAGAAAAAATATGGGATAGCTCTCACTTCCAGTTTATAAAACAAAATAAAAAAATAGCAATAAATACAAAATTTATTTAATTAATAAAAAATTCTGACTTAAAATTAATAAATTAGGTGTGACTGTGATATTATTAAATTTCATTCAAGATTATTGAAGATGTCTTTCAAATAATGATATCATCTGGCATTAACTTAAAATCACAACAAATAGTATGTCTGATTGTAAAGTCATGCCATATGTTGTTAAATAACAAAAAGTTGAGGGTAATACATATATAGACAGATAAGGCACAGAAGACATGTTAATAAATGGGTTAATGATAGCATATAGGGATCACTTATTAAGATAACTGTAATAAATGGATGGAATAAAGAAAGTAGTTGCAATAAAAAAGGCAGTTCATTGTTTCATGAAAATAGAAACAGAAAATTGTTATTCCAGGAGAATTTTACGATTTAATGAGAGGAAAATAAAATACATTATCAGTATCTTTGATTGATGTCAAAATAAAATTGTTTATCTAAAGATTGTAATGCAAATAGCAGTCAACTGTATTCTACTTATTTTAATGAACAGTTAGTTTCTTTAATGGGATAAATGTTGGACTTGCGAATACCTATATAGTGAAAAAAACTAGTAAAGTTGAAAAAAGATTTTTGTTTTAAGAAATTACCAATATGTCATGAAAGTGCATTACAAACTATTTTAATTATGCTATTTTGTTAAAAAATTAGATCATGAAGAATGATCACAGAAAGATTCAAGTTATGCACAATGTTATTCATTAGAAGCTTTTGAATAACATTTTAAACATTTATCATTCAGATGTTCTTTTATAATATTTAAAGGTTCAATTAAAGTAGCAATAATTCCATTATCAGAGGCATTATTAGTTGTTCCTACATGTAAAAATTCAATATTATTAAGTTTATTATTTAAATCAGTTTGAAATAAGTCCTGTGATGAAAGATAAAGTTAAAGTTTCACTTAATATGTCAAAGGAATATTATCTTGATTACTGATTACATCATTTTCTTAATTGCATTGATTTGTTAATATTTGGTTTACAATAACTTAAAAAATAAAATCATGGAACAAGTATAGAAATAAAGTTTCATGCAATATGATGTTAAAGAATTATTATATGATTAAAAAAAGAACTTTGCTATGATTTAAGTTGTGTATCACTGCTAAAACATGATTAAGTTGATAAATTTTGCCATATTTATCACAATTAAGAACATCATACTGAATAACAGTATTATCTAGTCTGGTACTTTAGTTTGTAATTTATAAATAAGAAAAATGTTAAACACATATGAATATATAATTAAAGTAACCAAATGATGTAATAATGACAACCATTTACATGAAATAATAACAACTTCAGAGAATGAGATTCTAATAAAAATGCACTAGCCATGGAACCAGAAAAGCAATGGAAGGATTAGTTGGCTTTATCCAAATTATCCTCATTGAAGATTTGTAAAGAAGATCTAAGATTCTGATTTTAGGCCAATCCAATCTATATTATAAGTTCTACATGCCTCAGATCTTATAATGATAATACAGATAAGAATTGTATTAATAGAGTATCATGTAACTATATTATTATTATTATTATTATTAAAATAATAACAATAATAATAATCATCATCATCTAACAGTAAATATTGACAGTGAATTTATATATTTTTAAATTAGCTTTTACTGTACAGGACTTTCAGTTATTTTCATAACCTTCCAGCAGTTTAACTTGCTTCAACTGGAAAAAAAATTATGAAAATAACTGAAGGTATTACAATAGCTATTTGTAAAATTTATTAATTCACTATTAATAATTTAGTTTTATTATTATAATAATTAATCTATAATAAGATATTTTATTTGATTTAACTGTACGATAATATGTAAATATATTTATTTCCCACTAATAAGAATTATTATTGTTATATACTATTTATATTATCTAATTACTAGTTGAAAATGAGTTATTTAATTTACTTCATTCTGAAGAGTGGTTATTTTATTCTACATAAATGTTTGAATTCCTTCATGTTTAGATACTACAATTTAATCGTTGGATTTTAAGCTGAACACAACAATTGATGCAGTCAGAAATTTCCAAAGTTTATAAATTCAACTAGTAATAATAATCTGAAAATATAAACACAATTGTAGAACTAAAAAATAATGTCAACACAATGTAGTATATAATAGCACTTAATACGCTTTTCTTTTTTAATTTGAATTAAAAGAAGCTCTCTTGAAAACTTCAGGTCAATTAAAACCATAAGGAAATATAATCAAGGAATAAATGTTTTTATATGAATATATATATAATCAATGCATAGAGGATTAAGAAGTTAAGAAAAATTACAATGTAACATATGTGAATTTCATTTTAACAATGCTGTGGAGTGACAAATACATTTAACACATTAAAATAAATATTTTATTACAATTTCACAAAAGATGTTATTATAAAAGTCACCATCTTACTCTTATGTACAAGTCATAGGGTTATAGAAGTAGAAAATAAATTTAATGAACCAGACAAGCCTGAAAATATCTCATGTTAGATTAATAAAAAAATGTTCAGATCATTTTAATCCTGATCCTTCCAAATATATAACTCATTTACACTTGCATGATAGATATTAAGAGAGGGAAGAGAGTTTCAAGGTTATGATAACACAATCTTAAGAGAATTAGAAAATAAATGTTTATGTGGTCAATATCTTGAAAAAACTTTATTAGAACAATTATTATAGGGCATGTACAATGTAAATTTGTAACAGCAGTTTCCAACAATTCCTGACTTTACATATTGGAAAGCTATAAAAAGAAGACAACATATGAACTAGTTTTAAAATAATGTTAGAGAATCCAGCCAAACTGATATGTCAAAAAAAAGTAGAATACTATCATTGTGTAAAACTACTTACCAAAAGATTTAACATTCTGATTATCTATTAGATGCATAGGAAGTATGTAATTATATAGAGAAAGACTTTAACCTTTATCATATGCACCGTCAACATTTATAATAGTCAAATAATGTATTTTTTCATTATAGAGGGAGCTTTCAAACCTCAACACAAGATAGTGACTTTATAAAGATAAGAACATTTATTCTCTCTTCAATTTTTAGGTCCACTATTTCCTTCACAAATTAATGTATATGAAATCTTGTGATTTACAGTGAGTTAATATTATAATCTTTTCTAATGAAAGATTGGAGAGGTTCTTCTATAGTCAAAAAACTACATCATTTGATTATTATAAATGTTGAAGGAACACATGATAAAGATTGAAACCTTTCTCTATTTAATTACATACTTCCTATGCACTTAAATAATCAGAATATATCAGTTTCTATATTTTCATTAGAGAAGATTTTAATTTTTGAGCAGGCATTTTTTTGTGCCCCCCCCCCCTAAACTGTAGATTTATCAAAACTATGACCTGCTGTCTGAAAATTCACTAGTACCAAAAATTCCAACATTTTTATAGCCATCCATTCAAATTAATAAACCACCATCCATTATTGGAAATATTTTCTAATAAAAAGTCAGCTTCTTACATTTAAGTTCATGAATTGTATGCAAGTATAATAGATTATTTGCATATGAATTAGAGTTTAAACTGAGGAATCAAATAGAGCATGCAGATATCTCTCATATGTACCAGATGTTATTGATAACACAGAAAAGAACATAATAATAAATCATAGTCATAGATGGACACCATATAAACAGCCAATTATAGTGACATGGACAAAAGCCAATCATGACTACCAGATACTACAAAATGAATAAAGAATAGGTGGTGCAACAAATGACCAGAAAACATTCAGAAATCTCTATTGAATTTACTTGACAAATTGACAACAAATAGGTAATGCATTTTAGCTGCTGATAAAGTACTAATATTGTATTAAGGGCACTCTAATGAATTGGAGTTGTTGTGCAATGATCATCCTCATATAGAGATGATACTGGTTCAGATATAGAGTTTAGTTATCAGTAAATGAACCACCAAAGAAATTTATCAGCCAAAACAATTGAGAAGTCTTGGAATCACACAAATATTAATTATGTGGATTCATTTAAAGATCATATATTTTATTAGTGGATTGATGCTGGGTCTAAATAGATTAAGCATAAAATTACCAAAAAGACAAGTTCAGCTGAAATGATCAAGGCTATAACAAACACATTTCCAATTATGGATCACCTAAATCTCTTGTATCCAATAATGACTGAATTTGAAAACTTTTTAGTTGAATTGAGGGCTATGTATAATTGAACTATACTATATCACCTTGAATCAAATGAAATAACATTACAACTGCTAAAATAAATACTAAATAAAATTAATACAATCATTATGTAAGAAGTCATTATATAACTGTATCTATAAATACAGAAAAATCATCAGAATTATTAGTGGGATGGAAACTGCACAAAATATCCACATCCACAAAAGAAAAGTGTATCTATTAATTTGGAGGGAAAGTTTGAATATGTTACCATCTTTAGGAAATATGAATAGAAGGTACTGTGACCAAAATCATTTCCAGCCAAATAATAAAAAAGACAAAATTATTTTTGGACTATGTACTTGATGTCAAAAGAGAAACTGGATAAACTCTGCTGAGGAACAAATAAGTCATATATATTGCTTATAACACTCTATTCATATACACATTAATGCAACAAATTTTCTTAAAAACATCTATTTTCTTACAGTTTCGACTGTCCAGCTGTCTTCATCAGAGCTCTATCTTCTTCACTGCCTAAGGCAGTGAAGAAGATAGAGCTCTGATGAAGACAGCTGGACAGTCGAAACTGTAAGAAAATAAAGACGTTTTTAAAAAAATTTGTTGCATTAATGTGTATATGAATAGAGTGTTATAAGCAATATATATGATTATATGAAGATATGCAAAGAAAGTGAAGGAGAAGAATAAGAGTATATACTTCTGAACAAATAAGTCCTAATCATAAGTCACCAGAAATAAGCATTAAGGAGGAAGTTATGTTACCAGGAAAAAAAGTAATACCCCAGAAACTTCAATAAGAGAAAGAAGTCAACTGGGAAGGCAACTTCCCATTTATTTAAAAACTGTGTGAAAATGAAAAATATCAGTTCTCTGAAATGAGATAGAATAGTGCATGTGCTATTTATAAATAACAATGAAAATGTTAAACACACATGAAAATATAATTGAATTAAGTTAAAAGATGTAATAATGGTAAACATTCACATGAACTAATAAAGATTTCAAAAAACAAGCCTTTAATAAAACACAGTAGCCATGGAATCAGTGAAGCAATAGAAGGATCTGTTGCTATTATCCAATTTACCCTTGATAAAGATCTAAAAAGGGGATATAGAACTGTGTTTTATAGGCCAACCTAGTCTATATTATAAAATTTATATGACTCAAAGCTTATAATGATAATGCCGATAAGTATTGTATTAATAAAGTATCATAGGGGATAGTGATATAAAATGATGGAAAGGGAAAAATAAAGAAATAGAATGAGATCTGAAGAAGACTGCAAGGAACAGTTGAAACTGTAATTATAATAATAAATATTTTTACTTAAAAGGTGTAAGAAGATTGTAATTATTTTAAAAAGATATATACCATTTGTGTTATCTAATTAGTATTTGAAAATAAAAGTTATTTAATTTACATAATTCTGGAGTATTGTGATTTTGTTCTATATAAACAATCGAATCCCTTCACAATTAGATACTACATTTTAATTGTTGTGTTTTGAATCAAATTTAACAGGTAATTTGAAACAAAGAGATTGATAACCACAAATGCTGGACTCCCTGGATTTGAATGCATAAGGGATCAGTTAAGCATAGCATGACTTCACTAAAACTCGCTAGAAATGTGTGGAAATTTCAAATGGTACAATACTTTGGAGATATTAACAAATTGTGCAATATTTTCAATATTTTTAAAAGTCATCTATAGTAAATGCAGGAAGAGGTTGCATAGTATGGCCATGTATTATTGGGTTTACATCATTGGTAACATAGCATATACTTTTGAAATCTAAACCCTTGATTGTATTTTCAATAAGTACACTTTTACTTAGTCAAATATTCCAATACTATAAACACATAACTATAGATTTTTCTGTTTTAATGAGGCCATGCTTTTGTAATTTAATGTGATAATCAGTCAGGGAACAAGTTGGTCATCAATATAAATGTAGATCTCAATAATATTAACAATAAAAGTAATATAGAGGGAGAAAGAAGAAATGGACAACAATAAAAGTAAATAGCACAAAACTATTAGCAAAAGTACATCTTCAGTAGTCATTCAGTTTATAGAAAGAGGGAGAAAGAGATTTGGATTTACATATTAAAAATGGAGAATTCATCAATAAATGTTCTATTTATTTCTTTGCATAAATAAGATATCTTTGCATAATTATGCAAGTACAAAAGATGCTAAAACTTTCTAAATTAGATACTAATTTAGACATTTTATTTAAGGGATTAAAATAGCTTTAATTTTTATTTCAAAGATAAATGTCTTATTATACAAAATATTAATAATTTCCATTTGTTCTGACCAAATGACAAAAATGGAAAGCAGTAATTATAATGCTTAAGAGCCACCTTCAGTAGAAATAAGCAAACTATTGGTTGTATTTGTAGACTGCAAAACACCATCATTTGAATTATATTTTTATTTGTTAGACAAAAGCAGTGATAAGTTTTTAACTTTTGAATTTTTACTGATAGTAGAAGCATTTATAATAAATAGTTTTTAAAGAAACGATGAAGGATGTAGCAAATCTAGGCATCAAATTAACATTACAATATATATATATATTTTGCAAACTTAGAAAAATTTGCAGAGCTAGTGCAAAAACCATTTTCATTTTATTTTTAATAAATGGTTGATTTTTCAAGGAAAAAAAGTTTATATTAGGAACTTTAGTATAAAAAAACTTACTTTCCTATCTGCTCCTAACAAGTAGGATTGTGGCCATGTTGAACCTATGAAATCTATGATCGAGTAAGATAATTAAGAAATATTTTTATGATGAAAGTTTTAATTTAATGTATATAGACATCTGCCAATAGAAGATAATTTTATAAAAAAACTTAAATTAATTTAAAAGTTCACCACTGCCTGAAATTATAACTTGATAACTTTTAAAGTAACTAATACAATGAAATAATATAAGCACGTTTGTATATTTTGGTTAATTTTTGTATATCTTCATACAGTATTTCTCAGAATATAATTAGTTGTTAAAAAAGTCATGTGACATTCAAAGAATCAAATGGGGCTTGAGCAACATTTCCATTCAACTGAGAAATTGGAATTTTCATTCATCTCAGCTAAGAATTAAACAGAATTCTTTCATTCTAAATCAAAAATACACTCTTAAATTTATCTTAAAATAAAAAAAATATATCTGAAAATTATTTGTTTTCAAATATATAATAAAAGTTTTGAATTTTTTTAAAATATAATTTTATTTTTCAGTACAGCTATTTAAAAGTATATGCACTTCTTTTAATTTCCTATTATAGTATATACTGGCGCTTTAAAACGCTGGTTGAAGAAGCTGTTAATGGCAAACAATCAAAATGAGTATTACGATTATTGGAGAAGTAACTCAAATTATATTTCCTATTATAATATTTTTGATTTCTGAATTAAGTTCAAAAAAGTATATTCTCTTTAAAGTAGTTTTATCCTGCAATATATATATTTAAAATTTTATAATTAATATATATTCTTCTATACTTTAAATATATATGTGCAGTTACTAGAAAAGCTATGCTAACATTCCCAGAATGCATTTCTATCATACTTCACTAAAAAACTAACTAATTTTTTTTTATTATGTTAACAATTATAAAATTTTGTATATATCTTGATGAAGATTTGAATTTAATAAAATACAAATTTATCAATAAGATTTTTACATAGACAATAATATGTTCCATCTTTTTAACCTTTACCTCAGTCACTATAATCTTATATTCTTACAATTCTGCTTTAGTGTTATCTTTCTTTTGTTTCAAACATATAAATATAGATGCTATAAGAACTGTGCTAATTATTCCTAGAATATATTTCAAATCACCTAAACTTCAACTGTTAGGCTAAACCCTATCATTTATATATTTGTACATTAATTCATTAAAATCATTGTAAAAGTTATAGAAAACATAATACTTTATAACTTAATAAAAATAAATAATAATAATCATTTAGATGTTCATTGTAAAAGAACTGTGAATAGGTGCATGCTATAATATATGTACTGTAAGTTGAATTTATGTAATATCATAAAATGGAAGTAAATATAATCTATAATATTTGAAATATAAATACTGTATATTTATATATATATATAAAATGAAAATAAGTACAACCTATAATATTTGAAATATAAGTATACTTATATATATATATACCTGAAATTTAGATGTAATATAGGGGATTTGAACACGAACTTTCAATCGCCCTTCAGCATTCCATTCTATGTCATATATTCGATACATATGACTGCACACATGTGAAAAAAAATAAACGATCTCCAATATATATATATTTCATGCTGAACCAGCACATATCAATTGGTCCAGATCATTATCTCCCATATATATATATAATCAGAGCTCAGTTTATATTAAGATAGCAAATCTTCAAACTTTAATGGATAGGCTTTAATCTACTCCACCCTCCAGTGATCCATAACATTGAAAATCTAAGGATGAAGTACCAAATCTCTTGTTGACGCCAATGCTATAGTCATGCCCATGTTGACTTTAAGTCATTCTGACCCCTCATGTAAAGGACCATATCCATTTAAATTCACAGATTTGCTATCTTAATATAACCTGAGCACTGATTATATGTATGTGTGGGAGATAAATGATCTGACCAACTGATGAGTGCTGATTCAGCACAAAATATGTATATTGGAGATTATTTATCTTTTTCACATGTGTGGTCATGTATATCGGTTATATGATATAGAGTGGATATCTGAAGGGAGCTTGAAAGTCTGTATTTAAATTCCCTACATTATAATCTATAACATTATGTTTTTTTCATATAAATAAATAAGACCCAATAGATTATTTAACAATAGATATTTTATTATAAAAAAGTTTCCTTCAGCAACATCTTGCATAAGTATATACATGTGTGTAAGTATATGACATGATATATGTGTGGGTTGCAAAAATAATCTTCATCTGTAATACCTCTTGATACATTTTCCCATTAAAATCACAAATTATAAAAATAGTGTATTTTTTTCCTTTGGAATTTTTTTTTTTTTATAATTTCTTTTAATAGTTAATTCTGAGGATGGCCAATAGGTTTAATGAAGTGTTAATTGTTGTAAATAAAATTTTCCTATTCAAAAGAAAAAAGAATATAGTATTTTCCTTGTACACCTGGATCTCTTTTTACGCGGATTTATTTAACGCGATTTTGAAGTTACGCGATTCACATTTCTCCGGAAGTCGAACTCCGATAATATGCTATTACTTTAAATAATAAATTTTGCGTATATTGAAAGTAATAGCACATTAATTGAATTTGACTTTCATCTTAGTAATTTCAATATTTTCAGTGCTTTATAATAGTAAGATTTTATGCAATAATGAAATTAAAATGATTTCCACATTTTATGTATACACACATTAAATTTTACAAGATTATAATGTAAATTTGTTCAAACATTGTGCGTGTTAATTTTGCATTTTAAATCACATTCTGTTTTTGCTTTTTAAAAAAGAACGTAATCAATTATTAATCATTTAGTGTCCGCAAGTTTATTTTTAAAAGGTGATTAATAGCAGTGAGCACAATTAAAATTGAAAATTAAAAAATTAAAGACAAAAATAAGAATTTAATTTTTAGTTATTAGATTAATTACTAATTACATTGTCACGAGAAATCATTAACACAACATGAGAGTGACATTGGTGCTAGTTGTATTTCCTCTTGTGAAGATTCTGATTTTTTACCAGTTTGCAAACGAACCTGTTTATCGGCAAATAGTGATAATAATTAAAACGTGTATAAAAAATGTAAATTACTGTAAATTATGCATAAAAATATATTGTTTTGAATAAAATTAAATATTATAGTTAAAAAAAAGTTTGTCTTGTATCAATTTTTTTCAAATTTGAAATTTTTTATTAGTCATATTTTATTTCCTTGTTTTTTTTGGCGCAAATTTTAAAGTAATTTTATGTTGGTGCTTTGCTTTTACACGATTTTTGAAAAATCACAGTCCATATCCCCCCTTTTTCAAGGTAAGTTATGCCTATTTTTGCACGATTTCGTTTGCACATGTTTTCTGAGGAACCTATCTATCGCATAAAATGAGACCCAGGTGTACTTATAGTTTATAAGTTATGAAAAAATCTTTATATATGTGTTTTTATGAAAGTCTACATTAACTCTTAAAATTGAAATTAAGTTGAGATACTGGAAAATCTCATTGTGCTCATTATAACACTTATCTGATAGCCAATCAGATGTTATGAAAGCTGTCTGAATGACAACCAAACTATAAACACATGACAAAGAATTTACAAGAAAAGGGCGGCCACCCTTTTCTCTACTTTTCTTTCTATATATATAAGCCAGTCATAAATATTTAGATTTGAAAGCATAAAGCTTTAAATATTTTCACAATTAATTCAATGAATGTAAATCATAAACGTACAGCACGAAATCCTACGATTTACTACACAGCAGTTTTTAGATAATATAACTACCAGTAAATTATGTAAATAATATTTAATTTGTGAAGCACAGAAAGATGAAACTGAAATTAAATTGAAATACTGGAAAATCTCATTGCGCTCATTATAGCACTTATCTGACAGCCAATCAGATATTATGATAGCTATCCGAATGACAACCAAACTATAAATGCATGACAAAGAATTTACAAGAAAGGGGCAGCCACCCTTCTCTCTACTTTTCTTTCTATATATCTAAGCCAGTCATAAGTATTTAGATTTGAAAGTGTGAAGCTTTAAATATCTTCACAATTAATTCAATGAATTTAAATCATAAACGTACAGCGTGAAATTCTACGATTTACTACGCAGCAGTTTAATAATATAACTACCAGTAAATTATGTAAATAATATTTAATTTGCGAAGCACAGATAGATGAAATTGAAATTAAATTGAGATACTGGAAAATAAGGGTGGCCACCCTTTTCTTGTAAATTCTTTGTCATGTGTTTATGGTTACAGTTGTCATTTGGACAGCTTTCATAACATCTGATTGGCTGTCAGATAAGTGTTATAATGAGCGCAATGAGATTTTCCAGTATCAATTTAATTTCAATTTCATTTATCTGCACTTCGAAAATTAAATATTATTAACACTTAATAATAATATAAAATGTATATATATATGTCATATTATTATTACTATTTGCGGGATATTCCGTGTAGTGAAAAAGCTAAATGCTGACGTTTCAGTACAATATCAAGTACCTTCCTCAGAGCGTCCTCTTTCTCAAATCATAAGAATGCATGTGAGATTTAAAATCGTTTTTATCATTTTCTTTCTCCTCATATTTAAATTCTATTGGTTGAGAAGTTTTAAAATTTATTTTCTCTTCCAATAGTTTCTTCCAAATGTTGTTAATCTTCTTTAACTCACACCTTTCATTTATGCTCTTGGGCCTTTTAAAAATCTCTATAGCTTCTCTTAGCAATCTCTGGTCATATTGTTCAATTTTTGCTAAAATATTTGTTTTTTCAAAATTGATATCATGATTTGTTAATTTAATATGAGAATAAATAGCTGATGAATTGGATTTTTCTCTCACTGCCAGAATGTGTTCTTCCTTTCTAATATTTATTCTACGATTAGTCTGTCCTATATATGTATGTGGACAGACCCTACATGGAATTTCATACACACCATGACACTCCAAAGCAATTTTATCTTTAGGAAGAGGAAATATTTCACTAATTTTTTTATAAGTAGTGTAAATTGTGTGAATATTATTATTCTTTAAAATGTTACCAATTCTATCAGTTACTCCTTTAATATATGGCAAAATTGTCTTAATTTTTGATGTATCAAAATCTTTTTTCTTTTGATATGTATAAGCCCTATTAATAATTTTGTAATTAAAACCATTATGAAGAAGCATTTTATTAGTAGCAAAAAGGTCCCGGTGAAAATGGCTATCATCAGAAAGTCTCTTTGTTCTATCCAATAATGTCTTTGCCACTGAAAATAGTTGTGCAGGATGGTGATGAGAGGAAAAATGCAGATATCTCCCAGTGTGTGTTGGTTTTTTATATATACCATGGGATAAAGAACCATCTATCCTTCTTTCAATCAAAACATCTAAAAAAGGTAATTGATTATTATTTTCTATTTCCATGGTAAATTTAATATTGTTGTGAAGAGAGTTTAAAAAATTAAAAAAGTCATCAAGAGCATGCTTACCATGAGGCCAAATAACAAAGGTATCATCAACATACCTCAGCCATATAGATGGTTTTTTAACTGCTAAAGTCAAAATTTTATTTTCCAAATCCTCCATAAAAATAGAAGCTAATGCTGGAGAAATTGGTGAACCCATAGCTAGACCTGATGTTTGTTTATACATCTGCCCATCAAAAACAAAAAATGTATTCGATAAGCAGTGTTCAATCAAAACCACAGCAAAATTAGGCAATTGAATATTTTTTAAAACTTGAATTGCTTCATTTACAGGTACACAAGTAAAAAGTGAAACAATGTCAAAACTTACCAAAATATCATTCTTAGTCATTTTTTTGATGTTAATGGAGGATCCGGGATATTAAATTGACTAAGAATGATATTTTGGTAAGTTTTGACATTGTTTCACTTTTTACTAGTGTACCTGTAAATGAAGCGATTCAAGTTTTAAAAAATATTCAGTTGCCTAATTTTGCTGTGGTTTTGATTGAACACTGCTTATCGAATACATTTTTTGTTTTTGATGGGCAGATGTATAAACAAACATCAGGTCTAGCTATGGGTTCACCAATTTCTCCAGCATTAGCTTCTATTTTTATGGGAGGATTTGGAAAATAAAATTTTGACTTTAGCAGTTAAAAAACCATCTATATGGCTGAGGTATGTTGATGATACCTTTGTTATTTGGCCTCATGGTAAGCATGCTCTTGATGACTTTTTTAATTTTTTAAACTCTCTTCACAACAATATTAAATTTACCATGGAAATAGAAAATAATAATCAATTACCTTTTTTAGATGTTTTGATTGAAAGAAGGATAGATGGTTCTTTATCCCATGGTATATATAAAAAACCAACACACACTGGGAGATATCTGCATTTTTCCTCTCATCACCATCCTGCACAACTATTTTCAGTGGCAAAGACATTATTGGATAGAACAAAGAGACTTTCTGATGATAGCCATTTTCACCGGGACCTTTTGCTACTAATAAAATGCTTCTTCATAATGGTTTTAATTACAAAATTATTAATAGGGCTTATACATATCAAAGAAAAAGATTTTGATACATCAAAAATTAAGACAATTTTACCATATATTAAAGGAGTAACTGATAGAATTGGTAACATTTTAAAGAATAATAATATTCACACAATTTATACTACTTATAAAAAATTAGTGAAATATTTCCTCTTCCTAAAGATAAAATTGCTTTGGAGTGTCATGGTGTGTATGAAATTCCATGTAGGGTCTGTCCACATACATATATGGGACAGACTAATCGTAGAATAAATATTAGAAAGGAAGAACACATTCTGGCAGTGAGAGAAAATCCAATTCATCAGCTATTTATTCTCATATTAAATTAACAAATCATGATATCAATTTTGAAAAAAACAAATATTTTAGCAAAAATTGAACAATATGACCAGAGATTGCTAAGAGAAGCTATAGAGATTTTTAAAAGGCCCAAGAGCATAAATGAAAGGTGTGAGTTAAAGAAGATTAACAACATTAGGAAGAAACTATTGGAAGAGAAAATAAATTTTAAAACTTCTCAACCAATAGAATTTAAATATGAGGAGAAAGAAAACGATAAAAACGATTTTAAATCTCACATGCATTCTTATGATTTGAGAAAGAGGACGCTCTGAGGAAGGTACTTGATATTGTACTGAAACGTCGGCATTTAGCTTTTTCACTACACGGAATATCCCGCAAATAGTAATAATAATATGACATCTTTTATCCGTGAAAACATTAGAATTAACATATATATATATATAAGTATAGAGGATTTGAACTCAGATTTTCAAGCACCCTTCAACTATCCACACTATCTCATACAACTGATACACATGACCACACACATTGTAGAAAAGATTAATAATCATCAATATAAGTAATTCGTGCTAAACCAGCACTCATCAGTTGGTCCAGACTATCATCTCTCACACATATATACAATCAATGCTCAGTTTATATTAAGATAGCAAATCTTCATACTTTAATGGACAGGCTTTAATCCACTATATCATCAGATTTTCAATGATATGGATGGCTAGAGAAGATGAGGGAAGGTTTGTAGTTGGTTAAGCCTGTCCATTAAAGTATGAAGATTTGCTATCTTAATATACTGCAACTGAGTATTGATTATATATATGTGTGAGAGATGATAGTCTGGACCAACTGATGAGTGCTGGTTTAGCACGAAATATGTATATTGGTGATTATTAATCTTTTCTACATGTGTGTGGTCATGTGTATTAGTTGTATGAGATAGATAGTTGAAAGGGTGCTTGAAAATCTGAGTTCAAATTCTCTATACTTACAATTAAGCTCCCTGGTTTGTGAAGAGTGCCTGGTTTCAAATATATATATATACAATTAAGCTCCCAGGTTTGTGAAGAGTGCCTGGTTTCAAATATTTACATATATATATATATATTTTTAATATATATATATATATATATATATTAAAAAAACAACAACATTATTTTGAGCTTGCCAATATGGTTTTATATAAATGAATAATAATGATATTGTCATGTTTTCGATTACTGAATTATATATATATATAATTGTGATTTAAAAAACAAAATCTATATATCACTATATGCATTACAATGAGAAAGGTACAAGCATGCACAAATACATATATTAAAACATTAAACACACACACATTTATTTTATTATTGTACTAAGATTATTAAAGATATTCAACTATTTCATTTTAATCAGAATCAAATTTAATTAATAAAATATTTAAGACAAAGTATGCATTTTTTAATATTAATTATATATATGGGATTCGAACTCAGACTTTCACACGACCCTCAACTCTCCATGCCATCTCATATTGCTGACCCACCTGATCACACACATGTTAAAAAGATAAATAATCACCAATATACACGTACTTCGTGCTAAACCAGCAATCATCAGTTGATCCAGATTACGATCTCTACACATATATACAATCAGTGGTAAGTTAGCAATATGAGATGAGATGGAGAGTTGAAGGTCGTGTGAAAGTCTGAGTTCGAATCCCATATATTACATTATATGTGCAGGTATATGTAAGCCTGTACAGTGTATTAAATAAAATATTAATTATATTAGATTTAATAAATCCAGAAATATACAAAAAGCAACGTACTTATTGTAGCAATTGGCACTGAATTTGTTACATTAAGGGCTATTACTGATGATGCTTTTTCACCTATTGTGGTCTTCTTTCTTCTTTTTCGCTTCTTTTTGGGAATTTTCCTTCCCATCTAAAAATAAAAAAAATCATTAATTAAAAGTCATTATTTAAATCTGGTTTATATTATTTTTAGAAATATTTGTTTCTATACGATTGTTTTTTTCTTTTTTATACATGAAATAAATTAAAATTGATATTTTAAAGAGAAAAAAACAATTAAAATTATATGAATGAATTAAATTCTACCTTTAGTTTATCTAAATTCATTAGAGGAGGGGGTGGTGGGGTTTCTCCTTTTAATTCAGCTTCCATAGTAATACTTTTCAAACCTGGATGTTCTTTTCTGCAAAACAAAAAATAAATGCGAATTATCTACAGGTGTTAACGATACATAAAATAACTTCAAATAGTTTACTGCAAACACTGATCTCCTCAACATCTTTCCACAGAAGAGCGTACAAAAGAAGGCAATAGTCATCAAATAATCAAATATAATTTTTAGGAAGGGTTTTTGCAGTTTCCTCCCTCTAGTTCTCAGATATTAATTTAAAAATAATAATATGAGAGACAAATGAGTTGATTATATGAAGAAAAATTCCAAGGTGTTTTCAGCTACTTGAAAATATTTCCAAGTTCTAAGTAGATTTACTTCAAGTCATGGGTATAGGGATGAATGCATTAACCACTACAGCATTAATCCCTATAAAAATTATATATGTGAGTGTGTATACACATAATAATTTTTCTGCCCAAAAATAGACATATGGTCAAGAGGATTTTTTTGATCAAACTACAATAGATGTCCGAGAAAGACTGTTAAAATCTTACAGAAAAATTTATATAAATAGCTTTATTGAAATACATATGTAAGAATGATACAATTGTAAATAAAATAAAAAGTAGTCCATGTTGCCTGGGCAACCAGATGGTCTGATGTGCTACTGGTGTTGTTTAATCTAGCTTAATCAGGCTCTATGTGTTGTCAAATAAAAATCTGGATGAGATGATATTGTCCTTATGGTGAAATTCCTTCAACTTAGAAATGAATATGTCTTCAGGCTTGGGATGAAGAATGGTGAACTTGTTTTGGGATCTCACCATCCAGGTATCATAAGTGATGAAGGTCGAAAGTCTTGAGATGACATAATCCCTAGACAGGAAGCAGCTCTTGATATCTAATATTTTGTTCAGGGAAATGTGGCAGTTGTGAGAAATGAATGTTCTGATTTTGTCATATGCCGGGCAATCATTTATCATGTGGTCAAAAGGTTTCAGAGGTTCTGTGGCAGTTGTGACATGTAGAATCTATGTTCTTGAAAAATCTCCTGTAATGCAGGAACCAGTTCATCTGGAGTGAATCCAGGTTGATTTTCACTAGAAAGTCCAGGAACCTTGGCTCCAGCTTGAGATGTTTAAAAAACCTGGTGATCACCTGATTGTTACTACCAAGGTAAGGAAGGGTAGATTATCACCTGATGCTATGATAATTCAGTGCATGATTAAAATTATGTTTCTGATTAAAACATGCCAGATACAGTACAACTTAAATAAAAAGGTCGTAATTGCCACTTGAAATATAAAAACCCTTTTTGACTTTGAACATACATTTTACAATATCATTACTTTGGTAGATTTTTAAAACGTTTATAACAATAGAACTGATTTTTTTAACAATAAAAAATAAAATAAAATGGTAGACATAAGCTGCTTTCATTCTACAAATAATTGAATTATCAGTTTTGTTTTCATTAGTAAATAAAATAATCAAATTATAGCTTGATAGTTCATAAGTACTGGGATTAATCTAAAGACTAGAGCAGGGGCTCCCAACTTTTTTGGTCTCCATACCTCCTTGGATTTTAGTAAATTATCTGATACCCCTATTCATTATAATAAGAAATAAACAGTAATGAAGTTTCCATAAAAGCTTTATTCGGTAAATAAATCATAACCAGGCATTTTGAGTTATCGAACCCTGAAGTAGGCAAAAGTCTATGCAACATCACTGAGTCCATGTCTAAAAAGAGACCTGAAATGTTGCTAGTGTGGGTGACAGACAGTACCAATATGGAATAGACTGGAAATGTCAATAATATTTGGGAAATATATTAATAACACAATAAACTTATTTAGCTATTCACTATACCTCCCGGACAAGCTTCTGATTCCAACTGAGGGTGAATAACCTAAATTGGTAACCCTTGCTTTACAATATGACATTATATCATTGTACCAAATGAAGCAGCAACACGTATATCAATAGATTACAGAAAGTGCCTTACAGGAAGTGACTACAAGTGAAAATGATGGGATGTAATTGGATAAATTATACAGATAAAACAGTTATAAAAATTTTTAACAATATAAAGCACTGATTTTTTTATATTAAAAAAATTTGAAGACAATATTTTAATAAAATAAAATGGACAAAGTATTAAATTACTGCCATTCATACAAGTGGCATTTCTCATAACAATGTATTATTCATTTAAATTTGTCTTCTCAATAATACATTCATTATTCTGATTATAGGTATCCAGTTTACTTGTCTGAACATTATTATTCTTTTCTAAAGAAGCCTACATAAACTAAAATTAGAGAGTATTGTGAAGTTAAAGTAAGATTGTTTTATTTAAAAATGTTTTATAATCATAAAGTTGAATATAAGCTATCAAATAAGACATCAAATTTATATATATAAACTGATTTATATATTCTATAGACATTTTCATAATCTCTCAAACAATAATATTTGAGGACAAAAACAATCAATCTCTTGCTGGATATACATTTCTACCAATATCAAATTACTCATCAGCAAGAGATTGGTTGTTTTTTCATCAAACATTACAAATTGAAAAATCATGAAAATTTCTGTAAAGGACTTTAGTAATATTACTTACATATCCATGTGATGTTTAATTATATACATATATATTATAATTCATAATAGCCTTCAGGAATAAGTTTAATTTTTTTATAATCTTCTATATCTTTACAATGATAATGTAATATTATCTTTGCCCACTTAAAATGTGTTATGTTGCTGAAATATTAATAATTATAATACTCTCTTTAGTCATTCCCAAAAGCTATCTAGAAATAATACATTTTTAATCCATGAAAACTTTGCACTTCAACATATTGTATACAGTGACCAAATCTGGCCAAGTCAGATACTACAAGCTTCTTAAAACAAATAAATTTTGAATAGGAAAATGAGAAGAATTATTTCTTTCATGCTTTTGTGAATAGCAATTATTAAACTTATGAAGTAAGTAGAAATCATTAAATAATAATGACAAATTCCAGACATTTCTAAATAATAAAAATATAAATATTTAAGGTTTATTACAGGTAGTTGTAAAAGAGAAACATGCAAAAAAGAATAAAATATTTTTTTTCTTCTCTCTCTTCAGAAATTTTATTTGACCATGTTTATACATTTTTTAAAAAAATAAAAAATTAACATTTTTGTTAATGAATGCTGTTTTTAATTAATTAAAATTTTCTTCTCTCTATTTCTATAAAATTGTAATGTTTTTCAAGTTAAAATGTTTTTAAATTAAAGTATAATCCATTTCTAGTAATTAAAAAGAAAAAAGTAATTACAAAATTTTTCAATAATTAGGGTATGATTGGAATTTTTAATTGACTAAAAGAACTCTTTTTTTTGTAAAAGTGAATCAATTGGTTCAGGATCTAATGCTGTCATATATGAGATAGTGTAATTAGATAGATAACAAGATTGTTCTAAAAATAAAATAAGGCAGTTAAAGAAGTAGACATCAGTATATAGTCAGTAATATTCAATCTTGATCCAGCTGTTGAACTCTCAGTTCAACTGTTGAGCAAAACAGAAGTAGCAATTCAGCTGTGAGAATAGTGAGAAGTTAAGCTTATATTCTGAAGTAAAATTAGCCTCACTACTGGTAATATGTTTTGAAAGTGGATTGGAAAAAACCATATGCATAGCTTTAGATACAGGCCGAACACTGATTTCACTAAAAGAAAATACAAGCCTTGTAAATCTATCCAAAATCATGACTACCCCATCTTGTGCTAATCTGATCTGGAAATATTTAAACTAAAATCTTGAAGCTACAAAGGAAGTTAATGGAAGAAATTTTAATGAAAAGAGTGGATAAATTCAACTGATGCTACCCTGAAAATTATTAAATTTTAATTTAAAATAGACCGCTTGAAAAAAAACAACTGATCTCAAATAAGTTATAACTACCAAAGAAATAAAATAATACAATCCCTGGTGAAATAATGTATAGTTTAATATAAAAATACTTGAATATAAAAATATAAACAAATATAATAAATAATAATAATAATTATTATAATTATTATTATTATTATTATTATAATTAATATTATTTATTATTATTAAACATAATGGATTTTAATTCCATTATATGAATAATGTATAGTTGATATATCTTCATTTACACATTTTCATTTATATATATATATATCTACAATTATTCTTTTAAATTTAAGTATTGATAGTAAAGAATAATTTTGATTTAATTTTTTTTGGAAGATTATGAAATTTCCCATCTTCATAAGGGAAAGGGGGTTAACTAATTTAAATTTTTTACCTTTTACTGTGAAATGTTGTTTTTCAGTTTTAATCAATAAAAAGAAAAACAGGTCTGTAAATGTTAATTAATTTATTAATAAGAATGAACATGTTAATCTTATTTGCTATAGGAAATTATGTTTTTTGTTATAGACAGTGTCTGATTTAAAATTATCATATTATTATCTCTTATGAATTTTCTTGTTTATTATTCATTGGTTAACTTTATTAAATTTTTGTAAAAATAATATTAAAGCTTTTATTCCTCCAGCTATCTGTTTTATGAATTGGCAGTGTGTTATTTGATTTCATCATAATGTGATGCTTTAAGGAATTTGTAGCTTATCTCAGTACGACTATTTAAATTAAGGTAGATTAAGCATGTAAATTTATATTTTCTCTTGTTCACAGTCACACTACTTAATGTTCCTGTGGTATTGAGCTAGCTATAAAGCAATAATGATTGATTAAAATATATGTGAGGTATATGTTAGTGTTTGGACATCTAGATAGTTCTCAATGGCACAAAGACCAAGATCACCTTTCAAATCCATTCACTACATCTTATTTATACTGATTAGAAGTCAGTTTATATTTGACTTATAAACTCATAATGCCATTGTGGCCAGAGCATTGATAATAATCATCATATATCAGGATCCCATAATTTTTGTTGTGATAAATATTTTAGCAATGATATATGTGTATGCAGATTATTACTTTTACATTATATTTGGCAGTGGCTAGATAATTAGCCCACATCTTGATATTGAACCTCTTTTAGATCAAATCACAAGGGAGGATTGTTGATTACTCATGTCTAATGCTAGTGATGTAACTTATAATTGTTATAATTACTTATTTTATTTTATGCTGATTTTCTCATGCTACTTTTATATTTATTGATGTTAATTCATTGACAATGATAATTGAGTGATCGTGTTTATTCAGTGGAGATGATGATGATTTGCCATAACTGCATATCATCTCTTTTTACATCCAGACCATTATATATATGAGTATGTGTTTAAATATTGAAAGTTTAATCGGATTTTTCTGGATCTATTAAATTTATGAATATTTTCTAATTATTTGTATATACACTCACTAACCAAACAATATTTAAAGTATTCAGCTAATTACTTTCTCTCATCATCTGGACAGTTTAAAAATTGTAAATTAGATAATTATAATTAATTGGGTGAATTTATAAATCAGCTAAAATCTACTTGAATTAAATTTTCTACAAGTCAAAGATGATATTTATTTATTTTAATATATTGTAAATAAATAACTATATTGTAATGAAAAATATAATAAATCAAATGTGTCAAAAGCTAAACTGATTTTTACCAGGCTGTAACCTCGAGAATATGCGGGTAAAATGCGATAGTAGGGATCTCTAGAGGTGTTTAACCACAAGCTTACGCTATGGAAGAAAAGAGGGGAACCCTTCTTTACTTCAACCTACTTTCTATTTAAATAGGTGAAGCTGAAGCAGTTAGATCTGCAAGCGTGAAGCTATTCAATACTTCTGTCGCATTTTACACGCATATTCTCGAGGTTACAGCCTCAGTAAATATTACTTACGTGTAATCAATGTGCGTTTAATAAATTTATAAACTGATTTTTATATAATCAAATCATTAATATCACACAATGTTTATATATACAAATAAAATACAATTACTTTTCTTCACAACTGCTTTAATATTTCAATCTTTTGATTAAAAAAAAAGTGGTTATGTAGAAAAGTAATTGTGTTTTTTATTTATATTTCCTTTAGTTAATTAATATGTTTATTATTTTCATATATATATCAAATTCCAAAAGCTATATAGTTCACAAATAAATAATTAAATAAAAATTAAATTAAAAATTTTACTATCAATGGTTTCCCTACCAAGGCACAGTTTTCAATGAACTCCACAATTCCAATTACATTCCAATCAACTTTACTATCAAAAGAGTTTTTAAACAAAAAATAGTTTCAGAATCATAAATCTTTATTAAAAAAATTCTTTCATTTTTCCTTTTATTTTTATCAAAGAAGAATTACTCAAATATAATTTTAGAGCTATATTTCTTTTTTTTCCTGTGCCAAATGCGTTCACCGGAAAGCGAACCGAACAAGCTGCTTGGAAGGCAGCTATGCTAACCACTGGCCCACCAACGCTTGACATGGCTATATTTCTTTCATGAATATATAAAAAACTTTATGCCATAAGATTATGCTTGAATAGTTTGAGTCGTCTTCTTTGAGAAGAATAAAAGTAGAAGAAAAATAAAGATTTGTAATTCTCAAACTCATAATTCATTTAAAAGTTTTTTTTAAAAAAAAAATTAAAGATAATCTGAATGTGAGATGGAATTGTGAAAAGAATAATACATATATATTAACCTTAAAGTCTGTTTTAGTTGCAAAACCATTGGAGGTGATTTTCAAATTTAATTTTGGCTAACGATTTATTTGAAAATTAGAATTGCTGGTTTATATGTATATTCCAAAATTCCTTACATTACATAACTGGCCCCTGCATCCCATTGGAATATTTCGATTAAAATAATATATATGTAAATAACAAACACATTAAAAAAATCAAGTCATATGTCACATGACCTAATTTAACAAGCTTGTATTACAAATTTTATATATAGACCTCACAAATAAGCTCTTAACAAACTTTACAGAATATCCCCAATCTCAAACCAATTTCTGCTACTGGCTTCCTCAGTGAGGTACTAATGCTTGAATATCCTAGCACTCACCGAGGAAGCCAGTAGCAGAAACTGGTCTGGGAATATTCTGCATGTTAAAAGCTTATTTGCGAGTTCTATATATAACACACACATTATTAATATGCAAAAGGGATTATACATAAAACTATTAATAGGCAAGCATGCTTTTATAGCAGTACAAAAAGTTCAAGGAAATTAATTGATACAAAATCAATTATACAATAATACTTAACTAATACCCAAAAGTTCAGAGCTTGCTCAGTTGAACATTAATAGCCATTTATTATAAAAAGATACAATCAAACATGTCTACCTGGCTTAGACAACATATTTATCAATATAAAAGACTCAAATGTAATCCTCTTCATTTTTCTATATTCTTTTAGAAAGATTCTGCTTGTATATGTTCTCCTAAGAAAATTAGCATCATATATAGTGAATCAAATGATAGAAAAAGAAAAATTAAGAATACCCAGTACATTGCTAATTTTCATAATATATTGAACTACACATCTAGTAATGCACAACTGAGCATAGTCTAAAATTTTGTGTATTAATTATATAGTTAATTTTCTTATTGATAAGTCTCCATGAGTCTAGTGCACTGCAATGAAAGTGTACCCAGTTGTTAATAGCTTTTATATTATATGTTTTCTTTTGTATTTTAATGATGATATCATTTACATATTATATACAGAATTTGATTTATTTTAATTTATTTAAAATTTTATTAAATGCATTGATATTTAAAAATATAATGAAATAGTTTTATTGCTTGGGAGTTCAGAAAAAGTTGAAGCACTGGAATTGCAAAAATAGGAAGTGCTGCAATGGCATCAAGCTCCATGACATAACATCACTGCAGAAAAAATGAGGCAAGTAGTGCCCTCTATAATGAAAATTTTAAAGTTCAGTCAAATTTAGATATAAAGAGTAGGTGTTCAAAACTGAACCATTCTTGAAGAATCTAATTATAGTTGAAAGATGTGTAGAATAAAAGAATGAATTATTGGTTTTATGTTATGATAGTTAGCACATCATTCAAAGTGTAATAAAGTTTAGAATGATTTTTAAAAATATAACTAATGAAATATAAGTGTAATGTATATACTTAACCTAGATGTAATTTTCTGTGATATGGATGGCTGAAGAGTTGGAAAATGAAGAGAATCAATTGAAGCCTGTATACTGAAGTATGTAGATTTGCTATTTTAATATAAACTGAGCACTGATTATATATATATATGTGTGTGTGCGTGTGTGTGGGAGATGATGATCTGGTCCAACTGATGAGTACTGGTTCAGTATGAAATACACATATTGGAGAACATTTAACTTTTCCACATATATGTGGTCATGTGCACCGATTATATTGGATAAAGAGGATGTCTGTGGGGAACTTGAAAGTCTGGGTTCAAATACCCTTTAATTAATATAATTAATAAATACTCAGCTCCAAACTACATTATAATAATAAAACAATAAAAAAACTTTTCAAATGCTGTTATAGCAATGGGCCAACTCTTTATCAGATCACAAAACAAAAATAAAATATTTTTAAAGTGATATTATTCAGAGTAAACATTAAGCTTTTCCTGTATTTATGTAAAAATATTTCAGCTATGATGTAACCAAGTAAACAATAATCCAGAAATAATATTTTTCACTTGATCCAATTTTAAGCTGTAAATAGATTAAAGATGGATTAGACAAAACACATTATTTTTACATAACATAATTTCAGTTTGTAAAACTAGTTTTTAAATGGTTAGCTGAAATATTTCTAAATAAATAGACAAAAATTACCATTATGTGTCTACTAGCTATTATATGTGTGTTGTATATGTATATACAATCAACTCATCAATATGATGTTAATTATATAAATTTGCAGATGTAATCATATTTTATCATTAACATATGTCAAATTCAACAATCATATTCCTAAAATATCATAATTTCATTTTTTTTTCTAATTGTATATTTAAAATAATTTTTTTTTTTAAAAAAAAAAGCTATATAATAATAATGATTCTTAATTTATTCATGTAAAATAAATATTAAAATACAATACTAACCAAAAAAACTAACTAAAATTCTTCTGCAACATGGTTTCATCTATTATCAAATAGACCTTTTCAAGTGAAATTCAACTAAACATACCATTTATATATAGCAAACAAAATAGTTTTCCTGTTATTCACTTAAAAACCAAACTTCCTCAGATTCAAAATATTTTATCATCAAAGTTTCTTTTACTCTTCTTTTCAATTCACTTTTTACATTATCAAAAAAAGTGAATTGAAAAGAAGAACAAAAGAAACTTTGATGATAAAAGATTTTGAATCTGAGGCAAGCAATCTCATGAAGACATCCTTTGATGTTAAAAAAGTTGAATTTTGAAATGAATGATGGGTTTTGTTTGTTATATATAGGTGGTATATTTAGCTGTCACCTGAAAAGGTCTATTTGATAATAGATGAAACCATGATTGTGGAAGAATTTTAGTTAAGTTTAGTTTTTTTTTTTTGGCTAGTATTGTAAAGTTATATGAATTTTTACTTTATTTATTATTAGTAGTATAGCTTTTGGCAGTATATAATTTTTAGAATAAATATTGTATAACAAAAGTATATATAATAAAACTATGATTACATTAAGCCTAAATTAAAATGATTTAAAACTTTGTAATCTTCTTATACTAATTTTTTTCTCATTATGATCAGAAATCATTTCAGAGTAATATGAAAATATAAATGATGACTTAGGTTTCACTATATTATAAATAATCACTGTTAATCCTTTCACATGCTCCTAGAAGCTGTTTGGGTTATATTTCCAACTTTTAATTTTAAAGATTAAACCATTATTCTGTATTATATTACCATAATTTTTAGTTTATTAATTAAAATTGTAAGTTTACAAAAAAAAAAAAAAAACCCATTTTTACAAATAGTATTTCAACTTGGCAAATATATACATAAAGCTGAAATTTGAAAATCATAATCAGAACAATGGCTTTTATTCTTTTGCTAATAAAAATTTATTACAAATAAAATGTATTTTAGCTACACTTCTAAAAGCCAAATGAATTCTTCATAAGACATCATAAAGCTGTAAAATTGGTTTAAAATTAAAAATTCTTCATAAAAAATGACAAAAAATAGTAGATGCAATGATTATAAAGGCATTCCTTTTTTAGACAAGCACAATTTCCTGTTTATTCACTTGATTTTTTTTTAAAAATAAATATTTTTGAATAAAATCTGAATATAGTCATAAATGTTTTTGTCTTAAAATAAAGCTTCCAAACATTTTGCAACAATAATGGGGACAATCCAAGATAAAAATGATTTGAATGCCTTCTCTTGTAATAGCATTTATCATAAAAAAAGCTTGTTTAGAGTTCATTAGCATGCTCTTAATTTTACATATTTGTAAGTGCAAGCTATATATAAGTCATGTGACATCTGACTTTTTATTATTACTATTATTATTTTGCTATTGGGGCTTTGGCTAAATTAAATGGCTAAGCCTACTAACATATGGAGTATCTGAATTAAGTTCAGGCCCATATGATTTTTTCAGTTGGAGAGCTGACTTTAAAGACATGTAGATGTCTAAAAGTTTCAGATCTTCTTCTTGACAATTAACTTTTAGATAAATGCTTAGCTTGAGTTGGTTTTTTGAATCTAATGTCCCAACTCCTCACTGAAGAGACCCATATGTCGAAACCGGTCTGGGGATGGGGACAATCCAAGATAAAAATGATTTGAATGCCTTCTCTTGTAGTAGCATTTATCATAAAAAAGCTTGTTTAAAGTTCATTAGCATGCTCTTAATTTTACATATTTGTAAGTGCAAGCTATATATAAGTCATGTGACATCTGACTTTTTATTATTACTATAAATAAACTATGAAAAATTGACAATTTTTATTTCTGAAGCCAAACAAAGAATATTTGCACAAATTCTTGAGTGCTCTTAGGGCCTAAGAACAACAACCTACTAATTAATAGCACTGATAGCTTGTTTCTATCAGTTTCTCTGTATAATACTGACATCTTAATAAATCAATATATATTTTAGTTCCAGTTTCCGCCATCAAATGAATGCAAAACTGGCAAACTAATGCTACAGATGCTGCAGTTGCTACTATTCACATTATGAGATTTATTGATACACATGAGTGAATTAACTATTGGAAATCCAAAAATTGACTAAAAAAAATGAAAATAAAATTTCTTCAATTTTCACCATTTAAAACTGCTTACATTTTCCTCTAAGAAAAAAAAAACATTCCAGTTAAGTAACTCTAGAATAATGATGTTTATAAGCCTAAGATAAGCTAGAAATATTTACTATGTTATAAAAAAATGTCTTCCAAAATAAAAAAATATATAAATATGCAGATAAAGCAATAAAATTAGTAAATAACCACAAACTACTTAACTAATATTGTTATCCAGCCAAACTGTTTTATTTTCAGGCATTAAAATAAACCATTGCTAATTTGTTATATTTAATAATTATCGTTTATAATATTTACTCTAAGACAATGTGTTTAAAAAATTCAAAAATCTTATGATTTATAATTAAAATTTTAAATGATGAACAGCAGATGGTGCTATAAAGGTGATCTATTTATTTAGTTCTAATTTTATATGGGATTTACTTGTTTAAAAACCATAAAAAATTATTACAAAGAAACCAAAAAGTTTAATTCTGTATTACTCTTACAAATAGATATAAAAACCATATATTCTAATCTCATATTCACACATTATTAAAGACAAGATTCACCATACTGATTTACTATTATATTTGGTAATAAATACAATTTATCCAAACCACTTCAAACACTTTTTAGCAAAACTCTTTATTTGTACATATATACATACACATGTTTCGACTGTCCTGCAGTCTTCTTCAGAGCTATGATATAATGAACGAAATACATAACTATATATATTATATTTTTTATATAATTATGTATCTTGATTTATTTTGTTTATTATATCATAGCTCTGAAGAAGACTGCAGGACTGTTGAAACATAGGTATATGTATATATGTACAAATAAAGAATTTTGTTAAAAAGTATTCAAAGTGGTTTGGATAAATTGTATTTATAAGATATTACAGCAAAATAAAGAAAAGTGTGATTTTGGTAATATTTGTTAATAATAACGATAGTAGTGATGCTAAAAATTAGACATATGATTGTTATTCATTTTTTTATATATGTGTATAATTATTTAAAATGTTGAGCATATGAAAAAAAAGGGAGTGCTAAACAAAGGCATTAACAACTAGAAAACTTATAATATGACTATATTTATTACTATAGTAATTTTTTCAAATATGCTAACATCCAATAATGATTCTAAATATCTTTAAAGAGATATGAGCGACTTACAAATTTGACTAAAGATAGTTAATATTTTAAAGTTTGTTATAATAAAGAAAAATAGTTGCTCCTTAATAAAAAAACCAAATTTTTACAGATTCAAATACTAAAAAAATGCCATTTCTTCTGAATGATTATACGAAATAGAGATCTAAAGAAAAACAAATAATGCACAGATATTTAGAGTAAGCCCTGCTTTAATATGAGGTTGTGCATTAATCATAAATGTTTTCTAAGAAGAATGAACTGCGTATATTAACAGAAACTAAACAATCTGTTTATTGTTTAAATACTATGAATCTGGGACTGTGATAATAAATAAAATGAAGTTGAACATAAAAACTACTCTTATGATAATAGATTTTATAGAAACTAAAATTCAATAATTTTTTCATATGTCAAAAGGTTGACCGGGAAGCAAATCCGAGTCAGCTGCTTGGAAGGCAGCTATGCTAACCGCTAGGACACCAATGCTGGTCAAAAATTCAATAATTTTTTTGTTAAGCTTTTCAAATTTATTATTCTTCAGATATCCCAAAGTCAGTCATATAATACTTTAATGACCAAACTTTATGTTAGAGTCTGTATTAACAATAGTAAATCACATCATATACTCTAAAGGAAGTTATAAAGACACAAGTAATCAATTGATGTGAGATCATAGTACCAATCAAATTATAAACTTGTTTCAAGAAATTGACATTATTAGGAATAATGATTAGGTTGCATATTATTCTATTCAAGCCTGAAATCAAACCAGTGTGTTTTTCTACTTATATATGTCTGAATTATAAATTTTAAAGATCTCGTTATATGCATGCCATAGTTTTGATCTTTTTGTAAAAAAATATATCAAATAAAGCATTAGATTAAAGCTATCCAGTCTTAAGTAATCCAAAATCTGCAATAAAAAATAAAATATCAAGGATCGCACTGAAAGTAATAAATACAATACATATTAAATTATTGGAAAGTCTTACTATTAGTTACAAATGAACTATAACTGAATAGAACTAACTATGCCTTAATTTTGCACATGTTCATTGGGCATGTCAGAATCTATATGTGGATTGAAAATAATGCATGGCCACTTCTTTGGCAAATTTATGAAAAATAAGTGGGTGTGCAGAGACCACTAAACATCAGATAATAGTATCAATATCAAGATTATTGATGAGTGATAGAAGTAAAATATCTAATAAGCTTTTTATTCAAATTATTTTATTTTTCATTTGAAAAAATCAAAATATGTGAGTTGCACAAACTCTCACCGTAGGCCGTTTCCTGTGAGCCTCGTTTTGGGTAACTCTGATTGCCCTAGATAATTTTATTAAATGCGTTAAGCGAAACAATTACTCATATTTGGATGATTATAGTACTGTTACTAATGTAGATATTAATGAAAAGGATAGCCATATTTTTTTATCTGTCACAATATTTATAAATCTCAATTAATACAATTTATATGTGAATGTTTTCTAAGTCATTAAAATGCTTCCATCCCTTCTCCCAGTAATAAACGATTGGGAAATATCAATCAATTAATAAAAAACAAAACGTTTTTATCAATTTATTTTTGTTATCTTATTAATTATAATAATTTAAGTAAAGACTCTGTTAAACTTACTTGATCCTATTTTCCATTTCGACTGATTCCTCTTTGTCTGCAGGAGATATTTTATTACTCTAAAAGTAAATAAATTTAACAATTAATTTGTAAGTAAAATTATACGTAGTGAAAAGTATAACTAAAATTAATAATTGACAGCAAAAATCACCAATTTATAAATATCTATGTGTGTGTATATATCTGTTATCGATCATAGTTTATGAATTATTCATTGTTTTAGATCACTTTTTTTCTTATTAATTTTAAATGTGCTTAGAGGTATTATTTACTTTGGAAAATTTTTAAAAAATTATTTACTAATACATTATTATATTTTCAAACATACCTTTGGCTTTTTAGACTTAGTATATGCACTTTCTTCTTGATCGTCCGATTTGACAGAAGCTCTTTCTCGCATTTGCATTACGTAGTCATAAGTGGACATATTTTTGCACACTATAATAAAATAAATTTTTTATATAACTTTCTCAGTGGGAAAACGATCGAGAAACTTTAATTCTTATATATACCACTGAGCTGGGCTGCACAGATACTACAAGTATTTTATTCTGTCACTATTAATTCTAAATCAGATTATAAATAAATTGTATGCATTAGTTTGTAATTAAATATCAATCTATTTACTTATCAGTCTAACTAATAAAATAATAAAGTAGATTTGAATTTTAAAGATTACTCTGCTTATCCCAAAATCAGGAAAGAATTTACAATTGCTATAATGTTGAATGTTCATACATACTTTGCTTTTATATAGTGTTGTAGATCTTTATAAATTGTATATTTTACAAACTAATTATGAACAATAAACAACTAGTAGTGTAATTTTACTTTTATAAATCAATGAGCATCAGTACTTGTTACATACAGTATTCCCTTTTAACTACTTGCATACCATTTCTTATGGTATACAAGCTGTTAAAACAGCAGCAATTTTCCATTCTGTAGCGCCACCCAGTGCAAACAATAGTAATCAATGGATTCTAAAACGTTCATACATTAAGATTCCTGTCTAGTGCCTACTCATCCAATATCCTCAGACTAGTTTCTAGCTTGTGGGTTTCACCAGTGAGGAAACTTGAATATGAGAGCACTGAATCTAGATCTTTGGATCTAATGCAAATATCTAGCAGCCACCTTTTACTGTTTTAGCTAATTATAAAGCTATGAACCCATAATGAAAACACAATAAAGTTTTAATCCAAATTCATTTGCTTGTGGTAGTCATACATATCTGAATCTGGTTCAGTATCTCTACATTTTGTTGTCTTTGGATGAGTAGGCATTAAATAGGAATTATGATGCACACACCTTCTAGCAAACATTGATTACTATGGCTTGCACTGGATAGCACTATTGTATAGAGAGTTGCTATTGTTTTAACAGCTTGTGTAAGCATATGGAATAATGCTCATGTGAAGTTTTACTAGATTTATACCAATTCTGATCATAGGATGATAGTGACTATCATTTTAAAAACCAAAGACATTAAAATGTATAGATATTGAACTGGGTTCAAATCTGTATAACTATATGAGCGAAGGAGCTTCGATTGAAAACATATTGTGTTTTCATTTTGGATTCATAACTTTAAAATTAACTAAAAAGGTAAAAGATGGCTGCTATAGGGTTGCATTAGACTCTAAGATCTGGTGCTCTCAGATCCAAGGCTTTTCAGTAATGAAGACAACAAGCTAGAAATTAGTCTGAAGATATTGAATCAGTAGATAGGGAATTTGATGCACAAACTAGAATTCTAGCATCCATTGATTACTATAGTTTGCACTAGATGACGCTACTGTATGGAGAGCTGCTGGTATTGTTTGATTGTTATCTGGGATTTCTTGCAATTCTTTAAAATAGTCCAAACAGGTGAGTATTGTCAAATCTTGCCAATTGTTTTTGCATAACATTCAAGCAGAAAAGAAAATACTGCAATCACAAGTATTAATGCTGTTATGGAAAATTTTATAGCTTTTACTTTCAAAGCTGAAAATTAGAATCATTTGTGTATTATTTTCCAACTTAACTAAAAGAGTTTTCATTTTGTAAATTTTATTAATTAAATAATTTCTAATCAAAAGTTTTATATTTACAAATTTTTTGGTGACTTTTGGATCACCCTATATATCCTGTATGTATATCAAAGTGAAGATTTTTTGCATACAAAAAAAGTGTAATATTTTACATAGATTCCAAAACAACTATGTAGAATATTAAAATATATAACTACTAATGTTTAGGAAAATTAGTATTTGATTTTGACTGGCTAAAGGTATTGTTATATGGTCAATAGAAAAATATAAAATATCAAAATTAGTTATAAAAATTTATCATCATCATCATCATTTTTAACCATTATCAATGCATTGCAGAATGAAGGTCTATCCAAATTCAATCCATCTTCTCCTATCACTAATCTCTTTTCTTTATACATCACTACCAACATACTTTCTTATTTCATCCATCCATCTCACATGTGATCTCTTATAAATCTTTTATAATCTCTTGGAATCCATTTAAGATTTCAACTGTCCATTTATTACCATCTCTTCTACCAATATGTCCAGCCCAACTCCATTTCAATATCTTAATTCTTTCAATGATATTAGTAACAACTGTTTGTTCTCTCACCCATTTACTTCGTTTTTGATCTCTTCTTGTTATTCCTAACATACATTTCTTTATATTTTGTTGAGTGGTCTGAAGTCTCTGCATTATTTTTCTGTTAAGTGTCCAAATCTCAGAACCATAAGTAAGAACAAGTTCAATTCTATGATTATTTTCACCCATTATGTTTTCATCTGTAGTAATAATCTGACCAAGATGTTTGTCATTGTTAACTTTATCAATCTTTATTTTATTCTTTTGAAAAAATCCACTGAACATTACTTTAGTATTTTTAACATTTACCTTTCATACTACTTACTTACTTTCATCTGATAATTTTTACATTTCCTGAAGCTTGGATGCATTATTTGCAAAGATAACTACATACCAATTGCAAAATTTAGATGATTTAAATAATACTCATTTACTTTTATTCCTTTAGCTTCCCATTTTAATCCAGAAAATACTTCTTGCAAAACTGCTGGAAAATCTGTTGGAAATATGGAGTCATCCTCTTAATGTTAACCTTTTTATTATCACTATATAATCTAATCTTGTTGCTGTTCCATTTTTATAAATATTCTTACAGAATATGACAATATCCTGAGTCTATACTTTGATGATCCAATGCTTGATTACAGAAGAAATGCTTATAGAATCAAATGCCTTTTCATAATCTACAAATCCAAAACATAATGGTAATTCATATTCATTAGTCCTTTCTATAACTTCTCTCAATATTTGGATATGATGAAACACTTTTAAATCCAGTTTGTTCCTTTGTTTGATTAAAATCCAAAGTTCGCTGTAGATGTAATTATTTTGGTAAAATTTTTGTATAGAATTGATAAAAGGGGTTGATAGATCTGTAATTTCTAATATTGTTTTTATCATTTTTAAATATTAATACTAATACTGCATTCTTCCAATCATCTGGTACATCTTTCTCATTTAAACATTTGATATATAACTTTTCCAAAAAAAATTTCTATCTCTTTTGCTTCTTTTAAGATATTGATTATAATTTCAACATTACCCAGAGTTTTTTTTCCTTGTTCATAAATTTAATTGTATATTTCGTTTCATTTAAAATCCTGGTCAAATCAAATGATATAGTAGTTGTAGAAGATACTTTTCTTTATTCTTTATTTGCTATATAATTCTTGATAGAACTCTTCTACACATTTCATAATGTCATCTCTCTTTTTAGTAATACTTCCATCTTTTTATTTATTTATTGCAGAAATAAGTTTCCTACCAATACCAAGATGTTTTACACTTTTGAGACTTTTATTCTCTTCTACAATTTTCCTTATCATTATCAATCTTTTTCACACCATTTTATAAGATTTGAGATATTCACTCCTTTTTAATGCAACATTTTTATATTTTTACTTTTCTTCATAAATTGTCATATCAATTGAAATTTTACTGGTCAATTGTTGCAATTTTCAAAAGTGTATCAGGTATCTTCCTAATGATCACATTCAAATCTGAATCACATTCAAAATCTGTTAATATTTGAAAACAATTTGCAAATTTTAATTTAAATTCATTGCAATGTTTCTGAAGACTAGGAATATCAATTATGAATATGGTTTTTCTCAATAATTTTTATTTTCCATACATGTATCTTACATTTCATTAATTGATGATCACTTCCTGTGTTGAATTTATTAAGAACATTACTATCATAAAATACATATTTTTTGTCAGTCAAACTATAATTCAATTCTGATCTCTTCCATGTCCATTTAACATTTTTCTCAAAAAAAAAAAAAAAAATCATAATATCAAAATTTTCTTTTTCTGTGAAATTCACTAGTCTAGAACCTCTCTCATTTCTAGTATCATAACTGAATTTACCTATATCACTTTCATCTTTCAATAGTTTATCAATTATAACATTAACTTATCCCATGGCAATTTAAAAATGTTGCCTTTGACTGATCAAAAGCCTTTTGTACCTCCATGTAAAAATCTTCTACTTTGTCATCACAACATAAAGTTGTTGGGGCATAAACCTAAATTGTCTGCATTTGATATCTACTATTAAGTTGAATAAATTAATCTTGCCACTCTACATATGTACATGTGTATGTGTATAAATTCTTAATTTGAGCACATTCTAATGTATATTTGCACCTTTAAATTATAATATTTATCAATGTTATTATTAAATAAATATTTAAAAACAAATTACTATGTGATCTATTATTTATTTTGTTAAAAGAAGACTTCCTTTCCCCTGCTAAATATAGCTTTCCACAGATCAATCTAAGATTGAAATTAAATAAGAAAAATAATTATTTTCATAATAGAAGTGGAAAAAAAGCTGACCAGTGATTATTATCATATAATTGAGATATCAAAATTCTGTATAAATTATTAATAAAATTTCACTTTAGAACTTATATGTCACAATTAACAATTTGTGAATAAATTCAAAATTAATAACTTCAAAAATGTTTAAATTTTCTATTTTTTATGATTATATTTTTTTAGTTTTTTTTATGGTATATTAGTTTTATGGAATTATAATATTTTACATTTTGTTAATTTTTTTTTTTTTCATATGACATAGCATCGGCCGAGAGGCGAACCCACAACAACCGTCTGCAGCCAACTGATTGCTTGCAAGGCGGTTGTGATGACCTCTCGGCTAACAACGCGTGACAACATTTTGTTAATTGAAGTCATTGTGGAAGCAGCATCTTCAATCAAATGAAAAAATATTCAATTTAGTATTTGCTGAAATCAACAAATTAAATTACGTTAATTAAAACAACTTTTAAATTAATAATTTTAGTTTTAGTTTAAAATCTTTTTTATTTATCTAAAAAAAAACAATTCTTATAAGTCAACTTTAGTTACTGATATTTTTTTATTTATTGATTGATTTTACTTTTATTTGTAAGCTATAAAAAAGTATAAACAAACTAATCAGTTGTTCAGATATAAGTCAAATAGATCAATACATCAATAAGATGATCTAAAAATATATTTTAAATATCTGGTAACACTAGAAGATGTTAAAAGATATAATTAAAAAAAAAAAGATGATAAAGCATTAAAAAAAACAACAACCCATAAACAACTAGCAAACTTATAGTATTGATTTAGATATTGTTTAACAAAGTAATTTGATTTTATTTGAAAGAAATCCTGGTTTAATGTTACCCTCCTCCTCTCCAATATAATATTTCAAATTCCATTCTTGGGAATGGGGAAGTTTAAAAATATATTAAAAAAATTGTACAATGTGATATAATATCTTTATATAAAAGCATTAATATATAATAATAATCATCATACACATAAAAGCTCTTTTTGGCAAATATTAATTTTTGCCCTTTTTAATGTGCTTGAACTATTTTACAATTATGACCCACATTGCATACATAGTGACATCTATCTGTTTTATATAAATTAACTATTACCTATTAAAACAATACAATAATTTTAAGTTTAAAAAAAAACCCTTTATAAATATATAATTTTCCATTCATTTATCATTAGCCAATTATTAGGTACATGAATTGATGTTTTTTATATATATATGCATAGAAGTCTTTTTATTGCAATTAATATAATTGTTTTCATATATCTTCCTTCTATGAGTTTTTTTCCCCCCAAAAGGAAAATTTATTCACAAACCATAAGAATCATTTACAAAAAAAAAGGACCTTTACATACCAATCTCAATGGAGACCAGTTAATAATATCCGAGGATATGCTTGTATACATAGAATAACCAATTAATTTCATATCAATTACATTAAGACATTAGTTATCACCAGAAATTGAAGACATATATAACTTCCCATTCCAGAAATCATAGTTGTGGCTTATTTACATTAATTTGATCACGTATATCACATATATGACGTTAGTCAATTCAAACACATATGTTTTGTTTAATTTACGAACATATAGACAATGATTAAAAACATATTTAGCCATTTAGTTTATAGAGCTTTATCTTACCAAGTAAAGAGCACTTCCAATGTTTCTGTGTGTATTAATTTAACATTTAAATTTCGAGAGATTAGTCATTTTGAACCATATATGAAAGTCATACACTTTACTTATAGATCATGAGGTTAGCCAATCCAATATAGGGATAACATTCATAAAAATTACTTAAAAGCAGGTTTTCATAGAATAATTAAGACTAAAATGTATATGAAATATATCATAGATTCTTAACAGTAAACAAATCAGTTACCATTAAGCATTATTAAAGCAGTCTTAATATATTTATTGGGTCATTTTTTTTTATTATACTTTAAATGTTTTATACAGGTTATGTCTGTTTTAAAATTCAAAGAAATTATTCAAATATAAAGTTGATGTAATTTTTTTTATTACTATTTAACAGCTGAAGAAAACAAAAAACACAATTATTTCAGATTCAGAAGTATGTTGTAAAATAATTTTCTATAAACATCCATGTGTCCACAATATAAAAATGATTAAAAATATTTATTTAAAGTTGTAAATATTAATTCTTATTAAGCGCGATGTCAGCACGTAATACTTATATAAGGCTAAAACCTTAGTACATGCGCATTGAGTGCTTAATTTTAGCAAGAGAGACCTCTACAAATCATAACGCGAGATTTGACTATATAGATTTACCTATATAATTACGAAAAATAGGTTAGAGATAAGAGGGTCCCTCTTATCTTTATAAAGTCGAATCTCGTGTCATGATTTTTAGAGGTCTCTCTTGCTAAAATTAAGCACTCAAGGCACATATACTAAGATTTTAGCCTTATATAAGTAAAAATATTTATATAATTTTAAACTTAACTCCCTAACCCCAATTAAAAAAGATCACAGATTAAGATGAATTAATTTTTTTGTCATTATATTAATACCACTTTTCTTTTTTAAATGTACATATGGATGGGGCTGTTTAGAATCACATTACACACAGATGTTGTTAGGATATGATTCTTAATTTGTATCTATAATTTTATATCTGATTTCCATATTAAGTCTGAAGCAAAATTATATTTTATAATTCCATTATTATAAAGGTTAATTTAATATTTATTTTAAAAATAAATATAACTATTAAATATTTATAAGTGATGCATGGAATATTTTTAACTTTATAAACATTTACTAATTAAAAGTTCTGATTTTTATATTTTAAAATTTAATTAGTTGCTGTTATAATATTTAGTATTAACATCTAACACATGATATTATTTTAGCAAGTGATTTTGTGAATAGCACAAGATTATAGATGCATATTGCTATCTGAAGTTACTAATACAGGGCATTGGATTTGCTGAATTTAGATATATTCAGTAATTCTGTTTTTATTGTTTTTAGGTTGATTTTCAAATTTAAAATTTGAGTTTTCTGTTTTTGCTTAAATAATTTTTTTAATTTTTTTGGGGGAGTGCAACTGAATGTTTAAATCCAGGCAGAAAATATTTTTAACATGGCTCTGACATTGTAAGTAACTAATTTTACAACAAATAATATTTAAAAAAATATTTTTTTAAATAATGCTTTTAGTAAAAAATAACAAAGTAATAATCCTTTTCATAAAAACATTTGAGGCTTTTTTTGATTTTTATAAACCTCAAATGTTTTTATGAAATGGATTATTTTATTTTTAGTGGGATATTTACATAAAAGTGATTATTTAAAAAAAAATTTTTTTTTAAATATTATTTTTTTTAGTTATAAATAAAACATATAATTTCAATGTAAATAAAATAATTTTCTTCATGAGTCTTTTTTATAATGTTTCTTGTTCTTTACAGGTTTATCTGGGCATAATTGCTGAGATATTATTGACTGTGTCTAAGGAGAAGCCACAGTACATCACATCACATCAGTTGTATTCATTTTGAATTTGGAAATGGAAAAAAAATTCTCTAACCTTTTTTTACACATTTATTATTATTATTTTTTTTTTTTACAAAATATTTATAAAATATTAATTATTTAAGAAGAATAATTTAGATTTTAGGAGAAAATATTTATTTTTAATTAACTGAGTAAATTAATATTAATCAAATTTTACTCTACAAATGTAATATTACTGTTGGCTTAGTTGTTATTGTCCTTTCCTGCGAAAAGTAAGGTTGTGAGTTCAAGTTCTGATCTAAGACCAGATTTTTTTTAATTGCTAAAAATTCAAAAATGTGGACATTCTTACAGAAACACAGACAAAACAAATTAGTATAAAAGCATTGAATATAGATTGTTGAGTGATTAAAAAGCAAAAACCAAACAAAACAAAAAACTTATCTAGAAGTTAACATTGTTATATATCAATGGAAACCCTTTACTGAGCAAAAACTTATTTGTTTAATAATATAGTTTGGGAAGATTGTCAATAAAAAATGCAATCTTAGAGAAGAATTTTTAAACTTGAGATCAATATTCTAGCTTCAATCCTAGGATTAGAATTAAAACATTCAATCTGATTAATAAAGAGAAGCAAATTTAAAGTTATTAAATTTCAATGACTAGAATAAATCTAAAGTAACCTTTTTCATTTTTCAACAATACCTACTGGCATATCAGATCATAGTAAATAATTTCTCAATCAAATATATTTTTAATTTATATGTAAAAACAGTGAGTTTTAAGTATATAAATAAGTAGTTAAAAGACTTAGTTAAAGAAGAGACTCTATCAAGTGTAGAAAATGTAGAACTAAACTTTCTTTCTTTAATGTTTTATATTTAAACAGCATTCAAATAACAGCAGATTTTCCACCCTACTCTGAACTATCTGTTATAATCTTGAATATAACAATATAATAGCCAAACCCCAGAGTTATTTCTGACATCAATGTTGCTAGATGTGTAAATACATTAGTCCTTGTCTGGAGATATTACAGAACTATACCATTTAGTGCCCACTGATAGTCAAGCTCATATCTACCATAAAAGAAAAAATATGAGCAAACATATAAGAAAGTTATGCCATATTTTTTGTTGTAATTAACATTCCTAGGCAAAGAATATAAATATGTTTATAGTTGGTATTAAACTGTAATCTTTAAAATATACAAAAAATGATCTTATATAACTAAAAAAGTGAGTTAAAATGGATTCCAAACGATGATTTTTTTAAAAATTTTGGGCTATGAAGCAGTAAAAAGTAACTGTTAGATGCATAAATCCATTAGATTTACGTTTAAATTCTAGTCCTGACTGATAAAAATAAAAGCCAGAAATTCATTCAAGAATGGGGATATTCTAACACTACACTATTTAATGTTCATTAATTACTCAATCTTATAGTAGATAGCTCTAGAGTAGGAGGAAGAGAACTATCCTTGTATGCATATGAGTAAACATATGTATATAAAAAAGATGTGATATTGCTGTCAATATTTAAATAATGTATATTTTCAATGATTTATGATAGTCAGCAAAAACAAAGAATGCAGAACAGTTTATTATATTACCTATAATAAAATTATTTAATCTAGATATGTCAGTAATAATAGTACAACTTGGAAAATGCTTATTTAATAAAACAAATACAGTTTGATTATTCAGGACCATAAAAATGACTCATGAGTAAATTAATGAGATATAATTTATTATTATCAAATACAGATTAAAACTGTTGTTTTATATTAGTATATCATTCTTTTTCCAAAATGTAAAGGTACCTACAGTTGTCTCATAACTGAGAACATCAGAATGTATAATTATTGGTAACAAGACTTTGTAGTTAGACAAAAAAATGTGCTTAGCTCAAAACTTAAACATTTAAACAGGCAAAAACTCTCCATATAGTAGTGCCACCTTGTGCTAAACAGAGTAATCAATGGATCCAAGGCTCCTCACTGATGAAGGCCACAAGCCAGAAACTAGTCTGGGGATATTGGATGAGTAGGCACTAGATAGGGATTTTATGCACAAGCCTTCTGGCATCCATTGATTACTCTGGTTAGCACAAGGTGGCACTACTATATGGAGAGTTTTTGCCTGTTTACTAACAGTTATGTGCTAGCATGAGATGGTGATCATGTGATGTTTAGGGGTTTAACTTAAAACAATTATTGGAGAAACAAATTAAAAACATTGTAGGGGGCAGATAGTAAAAAACTGGATTCTCTTACTGAGAAGGACAAATGGATAGAATGTTTGAGTGTATAGATTATAAATAAAGATCACTTCATACTTATTTTAAATATTTACAGATTGTTTCTTGAATTAATTACCGAATTTAACTTTTCTTTAGAAAAGTCTACACATGCGAATAGTAAAAATTTGCATTTAAATTAAACAGACTATTATGTAAATTAACCATTTACATGAAATAGATCGAACATATAAAAATCCTGGGTCTAAAACCAAGAGTGAGCACCACGATAGCAGTAAGAAGATAGTAGCAGCTCAAGGGCTAAATTAGTGTTTTAAAAGTGTGTGTCCTAGGCAAGCACAAAAAACAAATAAAATTTCTGAGAGAATATTGAAGGATTAAGGCAAATATTGAATTTCCAGAAGAGTTAATTGTTACTAAAAACATATACATATACATAAACTGTAGCAAGCACTTATACATTAAAAGTATATTGTAATTCAAACACATAATGTTATAATATCCTGTGTTAGAAGCTAAATACATGACTAGTGACTAAGTAATAGAGACTATATTTATTTCTTAAGGAATTTCAATTCATTTATTACTTTTTAATCTTATATATTATTGTTAAATAAATTGTTTTGTTTCTGAACTTATATTCTTTTAAATCACTGATGCATTCCTGGCTGGTATCAAATTAATACTCCCAGAACATAGCAGTAAGTTAATAATGTACTTTGGTATTATTCCTGCTATGATGTATTACTCTGATGATGTATTATTCTAAGTTTGTGATATGTTTAAAATAACACTTCTAAGCGATGTGCAGACTAAGTTAAACAATAAAATTTGTGTACAGACCCCATGGAAGTGTTGTTTTAAACATATCACAAATTTAGAATGCTATGTGACCAGAGTAATATGTCAAACCAGATGTAATATCAAACTTCAAATCTAAAAAAAATAATAATAGCGAACTGTAAGATAAAATTTTAGCTTTATCTAAAAGTAGTAAACTGTAATTTTAACCTTATATTTTAAATATTTTTTAAAAAAAATATATACATAAAATTTTAGCAAAAAGAAACGAAAACGCAAATATAAAAAGTTTTAATTGTAAATGTATTTTTAAATATAAAACCGTACTACTTACAAATGATGTGAGATATATATTATATTGTGGCAGGAAAAAATCACGGTGGCAGCTGAACACAGGTCAACACATTTTACAGCTTGGTGACATGTATATATGTGAAAAGTTGGTAACGAGTACATATTTGATATGGACTAGTCATGTCAGGATTATTGGATGCCATCACATCATAAATGGATATGTTGAATAATTATTACCAGATGCAAACATTGCAGGAGTAAAGCAGGAATAATACCAAAGTACCGTTAATAATAACAAAAGAGTCCTAACAATTCCAAAACTTTTGTAATTTTGTTTCTGAAATTTAGAATTAAAATTGTGAATATTGCAATGAAAACAATTTAAGTAAAAAATTCTACAATTTTTTACATAATTTTGAAAACCTGTAAGAAATTTAAAGTCTTTACTGTCAAGCATTGTTAGCCGAGAGGTTAGCGCAGCCGCCTTGCAAGCAAGCAGTTGGTTGCAAACGGTTGTTGCGGGTTCACCTCCCGGCCGATGCTATGACATATGGAAAAAAAATAATACAGCCATATATTTTATTTTTGTAAATTGTTAAACATTTTATTCTTTGCAATATTTTACTAAAACAATGAGCAATTTCTTTTTGTTTTAAAATAATCTAAATAAATAGCCTTAAGACATTAAAAGATTAATCAAATAGCTTTACTGCTCAGGAATTCATAAGAGGTTCTAGCGACAGAACTGGAACGGATCCATAGATCTTTTATATTCCAGAGCCTGACATTTTACCATTGCATTAAACAATATAAGACTTTTAACTATTACTATTATTAACCAGTTTATTTTTAAAAATATTAACCTTTAATTCAGATAATTAACTAATAAAAAAGTGATATAAATTTATGATATCTAAAGCTTTGCTAAATTGACCTTATCTTTTATTCTTTGTTCATTGTTTCATTTCAAACCTATTTTTATTTTTAAAGTTTTGTTACTTGATAGTATTTAAAAAAAATATAATATATAGGGTATGTAAGCACAGACTTTCACACAACCCACCACTCTCCACACTATCTCATAACACCGATACACTTGAACACATATATGTTGAAAAGATAAATAATCACCAATATACGTATTTCATGCTAAACCAGCAATCATCGGTTGGTCCAGATTACCATCTCCACACATATATGCTATAAGTGCTCAGATATATATTAAGATAGCCAATCCTTATACTTTAATGGACAGGCTTCAATCTACTCTACACTCCAATTCTTCAACCGTCCATCCAATTGAAAATCTGATGATGGAATACTCAAAGGCCACCCTGAAGCCGATATACTTGTCACATCCATGTTGGCCTAAGATCAATGTGACCCCTCATGTACAGGACATAATTCATTTAATACATATACAAGGGATGGGCAGACATTTTTACTATGTAATAACTGAAAGAGTGGAGGGTTATGTGAAAGTCTGTGCTCATATACCCTATATATTACATATATAGACACAGGTATATAATAAGCCTGTGTGTTTCAGTTAAAATAATAATTATATAAATTATAAGTAGAAGAAAATTATTTTTTTTAACATTAGGTTTTTAGAAATTAGTAAGTGCATTTTACAGTGTTTATATTTTAATACATATCTATTTAATTGAGACAAAAAGTGAACTGAAGAACGAAAACATTTTTTGTTTGCAAAAAGAAGATAAGTATTTTATCGTTAGATTAAATAATTTTAGCCACAGATTTCAAATTCTGTTAAAGTTTCTGTGCATTGAATAATATATATATATATGAGTGATATTACAGTAATATCATATTGAACAGAAATAAAAAGAAAGGACTTTAGAGCATCGATATAAAAAGTAAATTAAAGAATAGTCAATCATGTTTTCTAGATATCATGATGCGATTATCCAACTTCTAGATAGTTAAAAATAGTTATATGCTATCTTTTTGTTTGGATTGAAAGTCTGCAGACCATTATGTCAAAAATCCTTTTTAGAAGATAACTGTATTTATTTAATTTAGTTTTAAACCTTTCACATAATATACACTAAGTCAACAGATTAGTATGTTTATTGTATTATATTTTCAGACTTTATCTTGGTTGTATTATTGGAATAAAATAAATTTTATTTTGTACTTTTTTACTCTTTAATATTTACATTTTAAATTATAAGAATAAATTTAAAAACTGAAACACAGGCTTATTCTATACCTGTGTCTATATATGTAATATATAGGGTATATGAGCACAGACTTTCAGATGACCCATCACTCTCCACTCTATCTAATAACACTGATACACTCAAGCACATATATGCTGAAAAGATAAATAATCACCAATATACGTATTTCATGCTAAACCAGCAATCATCAGTTGGTCCAGATTATCATCTCCCACACATATATACTATAAGTGCTCAAATGTATATTAAGATAGACAATCTTCATACTCTAAGAATAAATTTAATAAATGAAATTAGTCTTAAAAATAGTGTTAAATTTGCAAATAAACAAAAACACTTATAAACATAAATAACAGTAAAATGCAATAAGAAAAGGCTTCATTTTTAGCCTGTAGACTATAAAATGTTTACAATGAATAATTAATAATTATTGCAATATTTAACATTTTTCATATATATATATTACTAAAGCATAACTTCAAATAATCAAAACTTTATATAAATTTATTGTTTCATATTCATGTCATACACAAGTGCACTAGCATTACATGTCTGTTCACTAGCTTCTAACATCTAGTTATTACAATAAAACGAATAATTCTCAAAAATTCATATTTTAGTTAAAATTTCTACCACCAGAAGTTGAAAATGGATTTTAGCTAATGATAGCAAACATATCTGGACACATGCACTTATTGCATATATGTGTAGAGATGATAATCTGGACCAACTGATGATTGCTGGTTTAGCATGAAATACATATATTGGTTATTATTTATCTTTTCAACATATATGTGTTCAAGTGTATCAGTGATATGAGATAGTGGTCGTGAGAAAGTCTATGCTCATATACCCTATATAGTGCATATATTGATACAGGTATATAATAAGCCTGTATTTCAGTTATTACATAGTGGAGATGTCTGCCCATCCCTTGTATATGTATTAAATGGATTATATCCTGTACATGAGGGGTCAGATTGACTTTAGGTCAACATGGGTGTGACAAGAATCTCAGCCTCAGGGTGGTTTTTGAGCATTCCATCATCAGATATTCAATTGGATGGATGGTTGAAGAGTTGGAGTATGGAATGAATTGAAGCCTGTCCATTAAAGTATGAAGATTGGCTATCTTAATATATAACTGAGCACTTATTGCATATATGTGTAGAGATGATAATCTGGACCAACTGATGATTGCTGGTTTAGCATGAAGTACGTATATTGGTGATTATTTGTCTTTTCAACATATATGTGATCAAGTGTATCAGTGTTATGAGATAAAGTAGAGAGTGGTGAGTCGTGTGAAAGTCTGTGCTCATATACCCTATATATTGCATATATTGATGCAGGTATATAATAAGCCTGTATTTCAGTTCTTATAGATGATTGTTGATAATTTGCGATATTTTTTTTTTCATTTATCATCTTTTAAAATAATGTGAGAAAAAATTGCAATGCTATTATCAAATTGAAATAATTATCAGGATATTTAAAATTTGTATTAATTAATTTGCACAGGTAAACAGGTATTTGAAAGCTACGGACTACTTGATAGCCAATGGCTTGTTATTGCGTTATATCGATTATATTTAAAGATTAATCAAATATACTTTGTCACAAAATAAACTAATATATATATATCCACTGAATACAAATGCGTAAAAAATATCTTTTTAATAACTAAAAAATATTTTAAACTTATTCATTTTTGTATCCTTTTATAATAGTAGCGCTCAAATAATTTATATTCGATCCTGGATGCGGTGAATGTCTGGATTTTTGCAAAATCTTATTTATAAAAACAACACTTTGAAATAAAGTTTTTTTTTTTTATCTACTTTAAGAAACAAATAATACGATGAAGCATTTAAACAATAGTTATCTAATTATTAATGAGAAAAGTGCCATCAGATAAATTTATTTAATGAATCAAAGTTTGTAATTTGATTTTAGTGTAGGGAAATTTTTACTAAAGCAGAAAACACTTTTTTTTTTTCCATCTTTAAGTGTTCCTTTTATGAAAAGGTTTCATCATTATTAGAGTTATTATTAAAATTTAAAGAAGAAAAGCTTATCTGCTAGAAAAAATATTACCTTTTTTGGGGGGGGGAGTGGATAAATTAATTTCGGTATCTATGGACATTCTAAGTCAGGATGTAATTTGCTTATTTTGAATGTTTTTTTTATATATGTAAATAGAGGGATTTGAACTCTGGATATTTTAAGTTAATTTATCCTTCATTTCATCTCAAGCAACGCGACCACATACAAGCGAAAAAGATATACGATTCAAATATATGTATTTCATGCAGAACCACAATCATAAGTATATCCACATTGTAGTGTATCGTAAATGAAGTAGTCTATGACGCAACATGCCGGATTCTACTAGAGAGGCATTGATTTCACACTACATGTATCCCAGCTGATAGGTTAGCATTATTGGGCCAACCTTAAAGGGGTGGTCTATACCAACAAAATGGAATGTATGTAATCATTTATCAACCTTCTAGTGCAGAGAATGGCTCTGGCATACATCTACCAGACCAATGTCAGCAATGGATGAGCCAACATTAACAAAGTGCATTTATTATTCATCTGTACAATTTTATTATGTCAATAAATATATATTTTTAAAATAAGTTGAGCCATATTATAATCTCTCCTACATATATACAGTCAGTGCTCTGTTCACATTAAGATAACAAATCCTCAAACTTTAATGGACAGGCTTGAATCTTCTCACCCTTCCAATTATTCAACCACCCACTCCATTGAAATAGTGATAATGGAATGCTCAAACCCTTGTTAGAATTGATAATATAATCATACCCATGTAGACATTACATGATAATCTAATCGCTCATATTATTGGATATTACATATCCATATACATTAATAGAAGAGGGATGGGTTGAACTTATACTAAAATGTAATCTATTTCCTAAGTAATATGTAATTCTAAAATAATATGTAATTTGCTTTTATATATATATATATAAAGATTTGAACTCAGGATTTTTAGTCTATTCATTGTCCACTCCATCTCAAGCAATCGATACAAATGACTAACAACACATGCAAAAAAGATACACGATTCCCAATATATGTATTTCAATGAAATGAACAGTTGAATAGTTAAAAGGAAAATTGCTATCTTAATATAAATCAAGCACTAAGTGTATATATGTGTGAGAGATTACGATCTGGCTCAACTGATGTGTGCTGATTCTGGACGAAATGCATATGTTGGGGATTGTGTATTTTCTTCGCATGTGGTCATGAGTATTAGTTACTTGAGATGGAGTGGAGGATTAATAGACTAAAAAAATCCTGAGTTCAAATCCTTCTATTTACATATTTAATTTTATGGTCAATTTTTCAGTTGGTTAAGTGATGTTTGAGGAGCAACAATATTGTCAAGCATTGGTGGTCACAGGTTTGCGGGTTCGCTTTCCGGCCGAAGCTTTGACACATGAAAAAAAAACCCCGAATATATATATATTACTTTGTAATTGAGAATTGAATCAGGAATAATTACCGCTGAAATCTCCCATTACTATCTTCTTACTCATATTTTTATTTATTAAGCTCATTCTAAAGTAAACTCTTCTAAGTCAGTAAAGAGATTTAGCACCCTGCAATTAGCGTCATAACTTTATAGTTATTATTTAATTTTTTTTTTTAAAAATATTTATAAAAAGTGTGTATAAACTAATTTATTCTCTATAAGTTAAATATCATCTTTGAAACTTTGGAAAATTAAAGTTTTTAAATAATAGGTATTCGTCAAGCGTTGTTAGCCGAGAGGTCATCGCACCCGCCTTGCAAGCAAGTAGTTGTTTGCAGACGGGTGTGGGTTCGCGTCCCGGCCGATGCTATGACATATGAAAAAAAATAAATAATAGGTATTCCGATTATCCAGTATATGTTTTCCAGCTCAACTTGACTGTTAATGCACTAAACAATATATATATATATTAAGCAACACTTTAAAATAAAATTATTTTTTATTTTTTTAGTAAATAATCAAATAAAAGATAAAGCAATACTGTGGTATTAGAGCTGCGACATGAAGAATTATAATCGTTTAATCATTAAATTAATTAGGTTATTAAATCAAAAATATATTTTAAAATCTAAATTAAAAAAAAACAATTTAACAAAAAAATACGAAAAGCATTAATGTGAAGAATAATTAAAATGCGTGTTTAAATCAAATTGAGTGTGTGTTTGTACGTACATATTCTGCATAATCTATTTTAATACATTGTACAGGCTTACAACTGCATTTATATATGTAATATATGTGGGATTCGAACTCAGACTTTCACACGACCTACAACTCTCAGTACCATCTGATATTACTGACTCACCTGATCACACACATGTTGAAAAGATAAATAATCATCAATGTACATATTTCGTGCTAAACCAGCAATTCAGATTACCATCTCCACACATTTACTCAGCTTTATATTAAGATAACCAATCTTCATACTTTAATGAGTGCTGGTTTAGCACGAAATACATATATTGGTGATTATTTATCTTTTCAACATGTGTGTGATCAAGTGAGTTAGCAATATAAGATGGCACTGAGAGTTGTAGGTCGTGTGAAAGTCTGAGTTCGAATCCCGCATATATTATATATATAAATACAGGTGTAAGCCTGTACAATGGATTAAAATAGATTATGCAGATTATGCATGTGCAAACACACATTTTAACTATTCTTCACATTAATGCTTTTCGTATTTTTTTTTGTTAAATTGCATTTTTTTTAAATGTAGATTTTAAAATATGATTTTGATTTAATAACCTAATTTAATGATTAAACGATTATAATTCTTCATGTCGCAGCTCTAATACCACAGTACCGATAAAGCATTTAAAGAATGGATATTTAATTACCAACAAAATAACTGGCACTGGATAAATTCATACATGCAGATATAAAATAAGTAGGTATACATATATCAAATATATTTATATCCTTTTACGTATTTAATGAATCATCTATCTTTTCATCGCAGCAATTATTCAAATTTATAAAAATCAATGCTTTAATTTTATGCACATTGTTTTTTGTTAAAAAATGTAATTCAAATATTTTAATTATTGTAGTCAGTTATTTATTCTTATAATAATAATGACATACAAAACGTCACTTAACTTATACAATATATTGTATTTCGGGTTTGGTTGTTGCATGTTTTGCTGTTCTTGTATATGCTCTTCTTTTGAACCACACCGATGTGACCGAAATATAAAATTAGAGCATGATACTTCGATCAAGCTGAAAACATATAGTCATTTGACAAACGATTCTCTTCAAAACAACATAAAAGATCAAAAACAATGCCAAGAAACCAACCCACATGGATGCCACTAAACATGTCAAAACAAGATAAGCAAAACTTATTTCTCTTCAACAGACACTCAATATCAGGGGGCTTAACTCCAAAGACAGGGTGTTTGCTATCTCACATTGGTTCAAACTCCAAAAACCTGATATACTTTGCTTATCAGAAATCAAGCTCCACGTTCACACAGACCCCATAATAATAAAAACAATTGAGAGCTTTGGTTACTTTATATACTCTTTCTCCATCTCAGCTATGGCTGGCGTTGCTCTTGTCATCAATAGAAACTCAATTATTGACTTCTTTAAAATCCTTCACATAGATACCAATTGCATTATTGCTACTATACAAATCTGGGGTTTTCTGTTCACATCCAGGGTTTTCTGTTCACTCTTATCAATTTTTTATCTGGTTAAAGATGAATAAATAGTACATAAAGTTATACATAATATAAACATAGCAATTAGATCGAACCCCAGTCCAGTTATCTGGCTTGGCGATTTCAACCAAACTTTTGACACCATTTTGAGAAAAAATATTTAAAGATGGTTATTAGAAACATACACAGTGGGAAGGCACTCTTTCATGAAGGAGCCTTCTCTTTCTATACCAGAAGTGCTCACTTGCTCATAGACCTCATATTCTACTCTCCGGAAATGAACTCATTCATAGAAACGCATCTCTGGCCTATTGCCTTTTCAGATCATCTCGCAGTTCAATCTACCATCAAATTGCAAACACAACTTTACACACCAACCAACCTCCCCCGGACAATGAGATTACTCAACAGGTACAATGTGCCCCCCCAATTAATCTCAGACATATACATCACCTTTCAAGAACAGCAGATATGGAATCTATCAGCATTACAAGGATGGAATACATTCATAAACACAATACAAAAGTTTATTAACTAATACAATAGATACCAGAAAGGGCCATTCCGATTACTCTCAGAACTTGATCGGATTACATATGAGCTGAAAAGTATCCAAGTTACAGAACACAACATCCCAGAAATCCTATGCCTAAAACATACATGTAAACAAACTAGAATGACTCTTGTAGAATATGTTTGTGTTAAGTGAGCACACAATTATCTGGAACAACAAGATTGCTGGACTCCAGGCTATATCAGATGGGCCCTGGGGTCAGGAAAAAGAAATCACACACCCTCCTCTTTGTACCTTGATGGTATCACTTACTCTGGCATCAGTATGCTTAACAAAGTTAGGGATTTTTATTCCACCAAACTGCAGCCCATTGGGACTGTTACCAGATGACACAAATTTGTGAAAGATTCAAATAATTTTCACAGCATTACTGAAGCTGATGTCATCTCCAAAATTAAAAGCCTGCATGAACACACCCATCCCGGCATGCACAGAATTCCTAGATTTCTTCTGATACACTTGGAAAAATTTACCATACATGTTACAAGGGGAATCATTGATCTCTTAGTCACTGATAGCCTACATCTTCCAGGGATCTATCCTATATCAGTGGTCCCTTTCATAAAAAAGAAAGATCTACCTGTTGACTTAAATAACATTAGGCCAATATCCATGGTTCCTCTCCTAATCAAAATTATCGAAAGCATTATAAAAGATAAAATTCAAGAGAAAATCATATCAAAGCTTTCCAAGCATCAATATGCCAAGAGGGGTTCATCGACCAGTGATGCTGTCAGCCAATTTTGACTCCTCATTGATCATATCTGTAGAACAAAACAATCCCGGCCTGTCACAGTCCAACTAGACTTTGCTGGGGCTTTTGACTCTGTCCGAATAGATGTACTACTTGGCGAACTAGAGGTACTTCAGGTTCCTCTGGCATACATTCAGATCATAGAGAATCTCCTAGAAAATAGAGAGATTTTTCTCTCTCTAAATGGAAGAATTGCCACTGGGTTCAAACCCTGCATCTCCATTCCCCAGGGCTCCCCATTAAGTGCTCTCCTCTTCATGATCTCTATAAATCCCTTGCTTTTGAGCATTGAGGATGCATTCCCTGGGATCTCCAACCCTCTTCTTAATGAAAACATCTCCCACATCTCCTATATGGATGACGTGGTGGTGTTTCTTAAATCACATGAAGAAATAAACATTCTTCAAAGCCTATTACAGCACTATGCTCAGACGCATGGGCTTACGGTTAATAGGAGCAAATCGGCAATTTGGAATATCAAAACAGCTAACAGGATAACAGGTTCATTGCAGGCTATGCCTCAGCCTTTCTTGGGATATGTCTCTATCCCCTACAGCAATGAGGATGGAAATACAATGAAGACTACTAAACAAAATAGACATCACCATAACATGCCTTTCAAGAATATACATAACCACATTTGGAAAGGTTTCACTCCTAAACTCCCTCATACTTCCCAAGATCATATATTATCTTGAGGGTTTTAAACCAACAGAAGCTTTCATTAAAAAAGTAGAATCCCACTGTCTGCGGCTCTGTAGAGGTGGGTGCAGATCATTTATCAGTCTGATCACCCTTCAAAAGTCAAGAGACATGAATGGACTGGGACTGCATTCAATAAAAGTATTTGCAATACAGAGAACTTACAATATAATCCATAAACTTTACTCTGATTGCAGGACCTTCCAATGTCCACTTCCCAAACAAGTTCTTCCCACTGATAGACCGCCCCCTCTGAGGTTCACTCCCATCTGGCTTCAAACACAGATCTCATACATTTTGCACACATAGTACCTTCTGTGACTATGTTCAATTCAAAAATAACCTATTGGGAAGCCTTCAACCTATCCAACTCAAATACCCAGAAGGCACACACTTACCTCCTCATCGACATAAACAAACTGCGCAAACTAGCCTGTAGATTGAAACTAGCACCTAAACACACAGACTTCCTTCTCAAAATTAACCTTGGTAGCCTCTCCACTGCTATATTTCTTAATAGAAGAGGCTTCCTCATAGATCCTATATGTTGTCTCTGTCTTTCCAGCCCGGAAGATATGGACCATATCCTTTGCCTTTGTCTGGTCTGGCAAGGACTAAGACAAAACTTCCAGAAACACATTAATAATAATGGTCCAGACCTAACATCACTTCAAGGGGTTTTAAATAGAGGCATTTTCACTGAAATCAGGCTTGCCACTTACATAAACTTTGCCATCTGGTTGACCAGATGCAAGGTGATTTTTCAAAAATTACCACTTGATGAACTCAATAACTGCTTCCTCAACATAATTAAAAATATCCAAGAAACAGACAAGAGAGAGGCTGATCCATTCCTGGCCATATTAACCTGGGAATTCACAACTGGCCTAAACAGTACCTGACCAACTAACCCCTAAATAATTTATATGAAAATAACTATTATCATTTAATAAAACCCACCAACCATAGCTTACCAAAACAGGGTTTACTAACAAAGGTATTTCGTTATAGACTAGATGAATAATATTCACCTTGCATCCACAGACTAAGTTCTTCACTAATACTCATTTTGTATTCTACTGACTTTTGGATCATTTCTTCTTTGTATATATCACCCTGTAACCTCACCTAGTTAATTCTTGTTATTAATTTTTTTTATTTCTTTTTGTAATCACTTATAGGTCAAATAAAATTATCTTGAAAGAGAACTTATACAATATATAAGAAAAAAGGTCAGACATTTATTCTACTGCCATCTATGATAGGATTATTATAGTTGGCACTAAATTAGAAAGCTACTATTATTTTATCTATTCTAACTTTCGAACTTCTTTCTCTATGAGATATTCAGATGCTTATAAAATAGAAAATAATATTACTGTTTTTTACACTTCAAAAAGATAATTCTTATGTAATAAAATAATATTCCTGCCTACTTCTTCATGATCATTAGAAAATCAAAGCCGACACCCATATATGTATAATGCTTTCTTTACTAACATTCTACAATTTTGTTTATCTTTTGTGAATAGTCTGAGCAAATACAAATTAATTTTACATTATTCTTTAATGACATCTATTCATATTTCATAGAATATTTTTTTGTTTGTCTCTATTTGGCACCAAAAAAAATAGAAATATTAATTTCTAAAGCCAAATGATTAAAACTCTCTCTTTCTAAAACTTTCTTCAATAAAATTTCTCACTAATTCACTTTTTCTATAATTCTTTATTGGAAATGCTTATTTATCCATCCAACTCTTAGTAACTTTCTTTAGAATGTCTTTTCAAATTCCAAAAACTTCTCATAAATAATTTATTATTACTCATGCAACATAAAATATAATACACCAGCAAACATGCATACATATAGTATATCTAATTTGGGTTATAGTTTGATGATGTTGCTTTTCCAAATCCTTTTTATCAATTGTAAGCGTGTTTTGTCCCATCTATTCTTAATCTTATTCTTTTTAAAATCAAGATTATTAATAATATTAATTCCATAATATGCAAAATATATTATTAAAACCCAAAATACCATGGTCTTGCTGCATTTTAGATGTCTGATTGGTTTAATTGAAGCATCAGTTAGATTTTCTTGAAGTCAGAATGAATGTTCATGTATGTGAATGAATATACTTTTTATACTTACAATCATGGTAGACAAAAACAATTTATAGTCCTTATTTACAAGAAAGTTAATGACTATAGGCAAAGGATACTAGAATCTCTAGATTGCAGATCCAAGCTAACATTTGATGACTTTTTATTTAATTATCTACAACCATAGATCACGTTCCAAGTAAAGGAATTGTATAAATTAGTAAAAAAAAAAAGTTCCATATTTAATAGAATATTGTTAGATTTTATGAAGGTAAAACAAAAGATGAAAAAACTATTGATTTAAAAAATAGACATGTACAGTACTTTATTACAAAGGCATTCAATATTGGAAGCACAAAATAGCGACAAACTCTCCATACAGTAATGTCACCTAGTGCAAGCCATAGTAATCAATGGATGCAAGAAGGTTTGTGTATAAAATCCCTATCTAGTGCCTACTCACCCAATATCCTCAAACTAGTTTTTAGCTTGTGGCTTTCATCAATGAGAAGCTTCTTAGGGTCATGTAATATTTAGTGGTTTAATATTGGAAGCATAAGTGGGATGAAGTTCATTATAAATAAAAAGTGGAAGAACAATATTGAAGAGATTGATGGCTTATTAGACAGTGGTAAGATTAGTTATTTTGCTAGATGGGAGATACCAAATGCAAATAATTTAGATTTGTGTCTCAACAAATTATTATTGTATGAAAAAATAGAGAATTCTTAATATAAATGTACAAAACACTTTGGTTCATATTATAATGGGGCATTTTAATGCTGGAATTAGAAAACAATTGAAATATGAAAGTGCTCCAGATAAATTTGGTTATGGAATCAAAATAAGAATAAGCATAAACTTGAATAAAAAGATAAACTTTATATTATGAGTTCTAAATGTTTAAATAGAAATAGATATGGAAGCATCCGAATATGGCAGAATTTGATTATATTTTGACCAAGAATATTTTAAGATTGTATATTTATAACAAATTTAACAGAAGAATGATTATCAATGAGTGAGATATAAGATACATATTAATTAAAAGTAAGAGAGATGAAAACTGTTAAGAAAGATTGTATTAACAAATATTTTAATGAATTTAAATCAGAACTTCCAAATTATTTCAAAATATTAAAATATTTTGAATATGGTTCAGATTTGAATGAGATCAATAAAAAGATAACAGTTATCCTGCTAAAAATTATTAGGTGGTACAAAAAACAAACAAACAATAAAACCCAGAAATTGTCCAGTATATTTTTAAATGAAATAGCAATGTATAAAAAGTACGAAAAAGCTTAAATATAAACAAAGAGCTTTGCTAATTACTCAAAGAGCTTTGTGATAAATGTTTAGCATGAGAAAACATTTAAAATATCTCTATCAGAAACCATACCCAAACCCCAGACCAATGGTTTCATACTTTGGCACTCTTCAGTGAGGTGCTAGGGTAGTTTCAGACCCTAGATCTAAAAATACCAATCCAAAGCCAGCATTTATCTAAGAGTTAATAACTATTGGGTAGAAAATCTAAATATTTCAGACACTTAAATGTCTTCAAACCCAGCTATCTAACTCAAATAGCTATATGGGGCTGAGAGATCTTCAGCCAAACTATATATAAACTTAAATATAATGTTAAAAAGAATTGAATATTTGAAATTTTATAAGATAATTAAAAAAAAAATAATGAAAATATAAAAAAAATGTAACTATGAATTAGCAAAGAAATTTTGTAGCAAAAAATGTCTCAAAAATATAAAACAATACCTTAGTATTGGAAATAAAGTTGTTTCATCAATAAGAAAAAAAAATGGAACTATTACTAAAAAAAGAGATGACACCATGAAATAAATATGTGTAAGAGTTCTATAAAGAATTATATAATAATAAAACCATCAACAAAAAACTGAAATAACTCATGTAATTACAATATTCTAAATTGCCAGGCATTCAAATGAAAAAATTAAAAAAATTTACAATTAAATCTATGAAGAATAAAGAAAATGATGGGATTATTATTGATATATATATTTTTTTAAAAAGTAAAAATTTGGAAAAATTTGTTGACAAACAAATATTTAAATGATAAAAATCTATCAGATGATTATAATATTTAAGAAGAATGAAAAAAAAAGATATGGACCTATTAATTTTCTATAAGTTTTATATAAAATGTTTATCAAAAATCATTACAATTTATCAATAACATACTTTGGATTCTAACCAACCAAAAAAACAAACTGGATTTAATCGATTGCCTGATTATTACAAAAAAGAAATGTTGCCTTTATATTTTTGCCCTCTCTTGGCCATTTTTGGCCATATTTTCTTCATTTTATAGTAAATTCTTAGTTTAATCTATATTTAAAATTTTAATTTCAAAAAAATTAGCATTTAGCAATGTTTTTACAAACAAATCAAATTTTGCTTGCCATATATTGTCATACAAAGAGCCAATTATCGATCCTCTTTTACCTTATATGGTGTTTCAAAGAGCCGATTGTCAATTTTGGTCACTGTTGACCAGGTATTTCTAACTGTCAAAGTCAGAAATCACACACAAAATGTTTTATGCTTTTCTAATAGATTTTAAATGTAAATAAATATATTTTGCATAATTTTTTACATTCACAATTATTTTTTTACAATATGGTACCTAAATATAAACTTTGATTCAAAAATTTTTAAATTTAAAAAAAAAAATCAAGACAAGTGAATAACGCTCGAACTCTATTTGTATATCAATGACATTCGGTAACAACTAGCAAAGTACAATTATTTTTCATAAATATTTATGTATTTATGTTTATTTTTTTACACCATATTGACTAATAATGTGTCTAGATTTAGATTTTTATTTAAAATATTAATTGTAGATAAAGACAACAGAAGTGAATAATCAGCATTCATAATTTCTAAGACATGAGAAATCAATGGCGATTGTATGTTATACTTGGTTGAAATATATATTTTTTGTTTTACTGCAAACTATTTTTCTTATGTTTTTCTTATATTTTTATTCAGTTATTAATTTTACTTTAAAATTTTCATTACATTTAAACAATTTGAATGTAAAATAATTCAATTTTTAGAAGCTAAATTAAAACAATTCTATTTATTATTATACATTAATATATTTCAGAAAGGAAACTGGGTAGATCCATATTTAATGAATGAAATCACTCAATTTTTTACTCAATCTGACCAATAAGAAAATTCAACAGCTTTAAAAGTGGTTTTAATAAAGAGAATCACATCTAAATATTTAGAAATGTTATAGAAAGGACTAATGAGTATCAATTGCTAATATGATTTGGGTTTTAGATTATGAAAAGATATTTGGATAACTATAAATATTTTCACAGTACTTAAATTTTTTCACCATTCCATATAGATTCAGGATATTGACATATCCTGAAGAACACTTATCAAAATGCAACAAGATCAGTAACTGGATTACATGGGATTTTAAGAACATTAAGATTGATAAGAATGTACAGCAGGGCGATTTCATATCTCCAAAACTTTTTATAGCAGTTTTGCAAAAAATATTTTGTGAATTAAAATGGAAAGCTAAAGAAATAAAAATAATGGAGATTATTTAATGCATCAGAAATTAAGGAAATGTTACAAAAGTTATCAAATGAAATAAAAAAAAAAAAGACTAAAGATAAATGCTAAAAAAATTAAAGAAATGTTAGTATTTTCAAAGAAAAAGAAAATATTAATATATATGAATATTAAATTGATTATAGAAATATTAAACATGTTTGAAAAGGTTGTTAATAAATGCACTTTATTAGTTCTTATGTATGGATGTTAAACATACCCATTTAGCATAAGGCAATGTAGATATTTCATACCACATAATAAAATATGGAGAGATATGTATTGAGATTAACAAGAAGAGATCAAAAACAAAATACATATGTGTGGAAATAAACAGGTATCATTGATATTATTAAATGAAATGAGACTAAAACTGGAGCTGGGATGGATATATTGCTAGAGAAGATAACAATAAACAGAGGGTAAAATTTAAAATTTAATGCCAAGAGACCACAAAATATCTAGAAAGAGACCACATGTGAAATGGACAGGATGTGGAAGTTTTCTGGAGAGATGTGGGGAAAAAAACTGCGAATAGAGAAACTAGATTAAACATGGAGATTTTTATCCTGTAGTAAATTAATAATGAATTAACAATGATTATATATATAAATTTTGGGGACAAGTATTAATTTAAAACTAAAACAAATTATGAGCCTTCCTCATATAAAATTATTATTTGTTCAATTATTAACAAATAAATCACATATTCATTTTTATATAAATCAGGATAGAAATTACAGATTTTTGCATTTCCATTTCTGTGAAAATCATTCTTTTCACATTCAAACAATATGAGAAATATTCATATAATTTTTATTTTATGATTACAAAAATATTTAATTTAGTTATTTTTACTTGATGAAAATTACTTGGACATTTATAAAAAAATTATTTATTTATTTATTTATAAATAAATAATAAATGGAAATTAGTGAATTTTTTGTGAAGGATTTCTTTCTTGGACAATAATCTATAATAATTTTAAAAGTACGTTTATTATTTCTGTGCATTATAATAAATCAATCATTTTTTTAGTAAATACATCAAAGTAGACAGTAGCAAGTTATTCTATATTTATATTATAAGAGGAATTAGTTTACCTTCTTTATTAATAACTTTTCCCCCAAAACGTCAAACTATAAAATAATTTGTGGAGTATTTGAACATTTTATTCATCAAAAATAAGTTTTTATTAGATTATATTAATGATATTTTAGACATAAAATGCAAATTAATATGGCATCTGGAAAGACTGCATTCTTCAGCAAATCAACATGATAAATAATAATTCAAATATATTAAGGGGTACCCAAAAGTATTCAGAATTTACTAATAAAAAATTGTTTATTTATTTTTTAAGTTTTATAAATTTAATCACTTTCAAATTACTGCCCATTTGATACAATACATTTGTCTAAACATGTTTATCATTTTTCAAAGTAATTTAGAAACATTTGCAAAGTGATGCCTTTTAATTATCTGTAACAATTTTTTCCCCATTTCTAAACCGAAAAAAAATTGAGGCATTTTTCCATTTGAGAGAATAAAAAAAAATTGCATGAAGCAAGATCACATGAATATGACTGATAGATAAGCTGGGTCATGCTGAATTTAATTAAAAAGTGTTTCACACTCGAGGCTTTCTCAGGATGAAGCTCACACTCTGCTCTTTGTCCCCAAATAGGATGTTTTAATTTTACAACATCACATAAATGTTTCAAAACTTTCAGATAAAATACTTGACTATTTCAAATTAAATGTGAGAGAAAAATATCATTTGTGTCAAAAAAAAATCAGCATTGTTTTGATTTCATTTACCATGTTTTTTAAGGATTTGGTGAATTTAATATTTCAATTCAATCGCACATAAACTTGTGTTTTTATGAGATCAGTTTGCTTGTCATCAACTGTTCTCGCTATCACTTTTTGCAAATGAAAACAGATTTTCATATTGTTCAAAATTTTCAATCATTGAAAAAATTTCCAAATATGCAAAACATACTTCACAAAAAAAATATGTTACATATGTCAAATGCGTTGACTGGGAAGCGAACCCAGGACAGCTGCTTGGAAGGCAGCTATGTTAGCCACTAGGCCATCAACACTTGAAAAAAAAAGTTACATGGCACCACAATTTCACAACGCAATACCATTTGGAAAATTTATGTAGAAACATTCCTGTAAGAAGTATGTAATAACAGAACTATATATTACAACAAGCATGCAAACTAGGGAACGATTTTGGTTATTTTGGGGCCCCCTGTTGTATATAAAAAATATTTATTGGCAAATTTTGTTGTCCAATAACAAATTATGTATGTTAAAAAAGAATGTTAAATTTTTAAAAATAAATTCTGGCCGTATCTACAAAAATTACAATCAATACTGTTAAAAGTTGTGAAGAGTAATTGCTTCCACAATATTCTATTTATATATATATATATATATTTAAAATAATTCTAAATGCGTAGCAATAATAAGAAATAATATTATTAAAATATCTAATAAACTTACTTAAAAAAAAATGAAAGCATAAAAGATGACCCAGAAGTCCAGCTGCTATAAGAGCCAAGATTCCGGTTGTGCCAATGACAGCTAGCCATGTTTCATCAGATACTAATATAAATACTGACAGCCAATCTAAATAAATAATATAATAATAAGCAACCTAGGTTAAACAATTCCGTTAAAACACAATCATAATTTGATTAAAATTTAATCGTATTTAGAATCACAATTAAAAATAAAAATGTTACAGAGATTAAAATGGTTGATAAAGAAGTATTCATATTAATAAATAAAACTTTAAAAAACGACAAAAAGAAAAGACTAAATGTGTAATAAAATTAGTAGTTCAAAGATATTTGAGAAAAAATATATATGAAGTTGTCAGGAGGAGGAGAAATTATAAAAAAGTCCTAAAATCAGTGACCAAGAGAAGCAAAAATCAGAAAAAAAAACAATGACACGATAGAAACTTAAACATTATGAATGTTTAAATAGCAACAAATAATTAATTAGTTTAGACAAACATTAAGTAAATTATAATTTAAAAAGATTAATATGATTATTGTCTTGCATTTTGATAGAACAACAATAACTATAACTAAAATACATACCATTGGGGCAATAAACCTCAAGAATGTACGCTTGAAAATGCGAAGGTAGGGACCTCTACAGGTCTTAACCACAAGCTCCAAAGCAAAAGCTTGTGGTTAAGACCTGTAGAGGTCCCTACCTTCGCATTTTCAAACGTACATATCTTGAGGTTTATTGCCTTACTAAATATTACTTATTGTAATCAAGTGTGTTAAATAAAATTTATAATTATAGCATTAGGATAATATACTCAGGGCCAAGTTTTGATAGTGGGTTATAGCTTTTTACATGTATTAATTTACTGTGATGTTTCTGTAGAATGAAAATTTGTTCAGTTTAAAAGTTGATTTATTTCAGAAGTAGCTACGTTCATGCTAATATAACATTAATTTTAATCACAAATTATTTAAATGACACCACAATATTTTCTAATAAAAACTATTATATCAGTAGAGGGTATAAGTATATAAACTTTAAAAAGTGACCATCATCTGTAAAGAAACCACAGCATTTCTTTTTCTTTGTAATTGAGTATACATTCATTTCATTTTACTTTTTTTTATTGGTTAACACATTTCAAATTAATTCAATGATTGACTTCAGTCTTTGTGAGAGAAAAAAAAATTTTCTGATGAAGTCTGCAAAGTAGTTGAAACTGTTGATGTATAAAAACAAAAATATTATTGGAAAATGTCTATCAAGTTTTAATGAAGAATTTAAACAGGATGGCATGCAGGTATTATGCTTAAGCTTTTATGTCAGCTTGACTCATAAAGTTAATAAATATTATTTTCACTATAATGAGAAACAAAATGTAGCTTGTTTAATTGTATTTGGCCAAAATCAGCTTTAAGATTTTTGTAGCAATAACCACTGTAAACAATTTTAGTTACTTTTTATCAATAGTATGAGATCGTGTGGATAGTTGAAGGTTGCTTGAAAGTGAGTTCAAATCCCCTATATTTATCTTTTATTGCTGAATTATTATTAGTAAAATAAAGTACATTGTTAAGTTATTGCTAGCGATTTTTAAATATATTTTCTTGGATGAGAATTTAGTGGAAATTTTACTTCCTATATCTACATAGTTAATTCCATAGTTTACTCATTACAAAGTAATTCTAGGAGGGGAAATCTTTAAGTTTCTCCTTTGTGTTATATTTTGTCCAATCATTTATTATTAAAAGGAATATGCCATAAATAACGGGCTAAATACCTATAAGAATATGATACTTCTCCCAATAATGGGATAAATCACATTACTTTTGTATTTTTTTGTTTGTTTTAAAACCAGTATACCATTACTCATCTAATTAATTCGAATTAATGTAGAACTTTTATCATCTACTTACAGATAGCAGGTACTGACCAAAATTAGGAGAATAACTTAAGCAAGCTATCTGGGAAAAAAAGTCTACTTAAATAGACTGAACTTAAATTCTAAACCAAAGATATAAACAGGTGATTATGCTCACCCCTAGATTGTTTCTTTGATATCTGGTGGTGAAGTAGAAAAAGTAAATATAATCAAACTATTTTTGATTTATTTGCAAGATATTACTTTTAAATTTAATAAAAAATTAATTAGATTAGTTATTAGATCAAAACTGAAGTTAAGATGAATTAGTTCAATATTAGAACTGGAATACAGAGATCAAATAAATATTAATAACTAAATAAAATTTGTGCACTGTAAGAACTTAGGTGAGAGAATTTTTTTTACTGCTAAATAGAAAACAAGTTTTTAGAAAATAAAAAAAATCCAAGAAAAATCAATTGAAAAATTAAAAAAGCTCATAAACAAGAGATCTTTTTAAAAATTTCAAAATCAAAAATTAGATCTGAAGTAATTTATTACTGCGTTTAAAAGAATTAAACTTAAATACACTATCTTTTAAGAAGTCAGAGTTTAATTAAGAAATTAAGACGAAGATAAAAAAAAATGTGCATGCAAAATTCTATTTAAAAAACAAACAAACTGGAGATAGAATACCGACAGTAACAGAAAAAATAGTAAATAAATTAAGATACAGTACTCTAATTTAATTGCAATAATTAAAAAAAAACCTAGCTATATGACTTGGTTACTTTAATTTGTGATATTTATATAATATTACAAATCGATGTCTGTATTTCTTCAAAATAATACACGTAAATTTATAAATAAATATTAGAAAATACAGTACTTAAAAGTTTATAAAAAATATATCTATAAACGTCACTTAGGCGCGCTTTCAACTATCCTTGTATGTTTTTGTCAACTAATAATTTGAAAGGTCAACTTTCCCATAATTCCATGATGTCAACATTCCCATAATTCCGTGATCTTAACGTTTGCTGCCTGCCTATTGATTAAATCTTGCTTGTATTTATATATTAACATAGCTTCCTTAATTTTTCTTTTATTATTATTTCTTTCAGTTTCCAATATTTTTATGTTACTATAATTAAAATCAAAACCATATATACATGATTTATTATGGTCATAAAAAACGGAAGCTGATAAATTATCATTATTTTTATAATTTTGTTTTGTATTTTGAACCCTTTTTAATAATAACAAGTGCTCTTTTGTTATTTTTTTCCAATGTGAACGTCGATTCACCTATACATACACTGCCACACCTATACATCCATTTATAAATGATACAATTTTTATTTGTCAATAAGGTTTTATCTTTTGAATTTTTATTAATTTATTTAATGCAGGTGGTGCATAAAATGCAATATCACATATACTTTTATAAATTTTCTTAATGAAACTTGACTATTGATTCGAAATATATAGTATTGATATCCAAATTTTTTTTATCATTATTATTAACATTATTATTAATATTATTTTTAGAATAATATTTATTTATAAATTTACACACGCACACACACATATATATAGAGGATTTGAACTCAGATTTTCAAGCACCCTTCAACTATCCACACTATCTCATACAACTGATACACATGACCACACACATGTAGAAAAGATTAATAATCACCAATATATGTATTTCATGCTAAACCAGCACTCATCAGTTGGTCCAGACTATCATCTCTCACACATATATATATAATCAATGCTCAGTTTATATTAAGATAGCAAATCTTCATAATTTAGTGGACAGGCTTTAAACCACTGCAACCTCCAACTTTTCAGCCATCCATATCATTGAAAATCTGATGGTGAAAACTCAAATCCCATGCTGATGCTAATATTATTGCCATGCCCATGTTGACCTGAAGTCACTCTGACCCCTCATATACTTACAATTAAGCTCCCGGTTTGTGAAGAGTGCCTGGTTTTATATATATATATATTAAAAAGACCAGAAGGTTTAAATAAATCTGATAAATCCCAATGTATACCAGCCTCGTGGAGACCATTTATTTTATCTCTTTATTCTAAAATCAACTTGAAATTAATTATTTGTAAAACTGAAGGAAATAAAAAAATTTGTTACTCCACCTATTCTGAATAATCAACCATCAAATATATATAAAAATAATTGTTCTTTACTCCACAACCAATCTCATTATTACTTAAGACCTAACAATTCTTCATTAAGATCATAACCTTGACAATGATGAAGGGTATTTTGTCGAAACAGCAGGAATTTAAACAAAAATAAGACATGCTTTAATCCAAAAAAGACTTTATTCACATCATATAACCATGCAAATATTAAATATAGAGTCTATGCATGTAGGTATGAATGAATAAATGATTGTAAATGTGCAATTAAGAGAAGCAAACTATTCTCCCGCAGAGTTTAAAAAAATAACATAGCAAGGATCAAGAATAGAATTGGTCCTTGCTAAACATACAGAACACTATTTATTCATAACCTGAAGGAGAGTGATTGGCTTCCCTTAATTATATGTACATTAAGTTATATTAATTTCATGTTCATGTAAATATATAATGTGTCTAGAGTATAAACAGACTACCAAAAATTTAAAATACATGGAGTATTAGAAGCAGCCCCATCTTGTTTACATTTGAATAGAGTTGAACAACTTTGGCTCAAAAAAAGAGTAATTGACTATTGATTCTGAATTTTATATATTTGATTATTTGAAGTATATGCACACACATAATTATAACATACTTGTTAAACTAGACTTATGCAAATCCAGATTTTTGCAAACAATTCCTTACCTATATAAAGCACAAAATGAGTTGTACAAATCAACAGAGCATTTAATTTTGTTTACTTCATGCTGCTTGAACACATTTCATAATACAGTATATTGTAATGTTATTTGTTAAAAATCATTGTCTTTTGAACCATAACTAATGATAAATATACAGCAGAAGGAAACATCTGATTTATATAAAATTCAACTTAAACAAACAATTATGGAATGAATTATATATATATATATATAAGGTATTGCATATATTCAAAATGTCCTCATATCTCATATATACAAAGTAATTGTTAGAGTAAGAAAGAGAAACTCAGCATGGAGTCAATATATCTTGAGACTTATAATCAGTAAAAAAAGAAATACTCTTAGTTATGGCATTTGATATTTATCAAATCCATTTTCACAATTAAATGGTTCTCAGAAAAGTAACTGAGTCCAATTCCAAAAATATGATTTTAATAATTATTGCATTAATAATATTAATTGGGAATTGCAGCATATAAAAATTTGTATCTATGTTTATATATGACATATATAATAGTCAATCAATTATATATATTTATATATCCTTTATACTATGATATTTCTGATTCATTGGGTGAGTATTTTAATGTGGATATAAATTATTCTTATGTATCATGGAATATGAATATTAAAGAATTGATTCTAATTTAGTATGTGATCTCTGCCATTTTGAATTTTAAAAATGACCAATATGTGTCAGACGACATTTTTGGTCATTTTTGAAATTGAAAATGGTGGAGATCGTGTACTAAATTAGCACCAAAGAATTTATATTTTGAATGCTCTGCTTAACTATGGCTGATGCTGAAAATATTGAAGCTTCAAATTTAAACTGATCATACTTAACACATATAATTGAAAAAAAAATCCTGCTTGTTGTTTCTGCATTGGATGATTCAAGATTCCAGAAATATTATATAAGGTAAAAGATGCACTGAGATAAAAATAAAATTTGAAAATAAATGGTAGTAAAAGAAATTGGTGTGGAATATTTTTTACTAGATGGAAGCTTAGAATTTATAACCTTATTTCTAGTAGCAATTTAGTTGAGATAAATCAATCGTATATTTTTGAAGAGACATTTGGCAATCAGTTTGAACCATCTTACCATTTGCATTTTTAGTTGCTATATTATTTCTTTATATTCATTTTCAACTAAAAAAAAAAAGATTTTGAAATTTTATTTCTTTGTCAAAAACAACTACAATAAAAACAATTGTATTCAGAGTAATGTTAATGTATGTTTTTAAATAACGAAAAATCTTTAATCTTTTAAAAGATATCAGTGAAACACATTAAATTATTAGGCAATGATCATTCCATAAAAAACTAAATAAGATAAGTAAGATGATTTGGGAAATATATATATAATATAACAATTCTAATCTTTCTTTATTGCATTGCTCAATTTATCTAATATTAATACTTTTAAAAAAGTGAATAAAGAAAAGTGATTGATATTGATATAAATTGGAGCACTGAAAAGATTATGGCATTATTTGGAAACAATGTTTACAACATAAGAATAAAACTTGGTTTTCAAAAAAAATCAGGCTACTTTTATATATATAATGCAGACATGTAGAGTGATGATTGGACCTATATAATACTGTTCAAATATGGCTGTTCACATCACAACTATTTTACCATTATGATTCACAGCTGTGGAAAGACAGTGTGGTTAATAAGTTTTTTAAAATGATAATTAGATATAAAACATGTCAGCAGTTTGATAAAACTGTGAAGCAATGATTTGCACAAAACATACTAAATGTTGATATTCCTGGTTCCACAAAGTAATCTTTACATTAGAAATGTTCTTTTGCCCATAAAATCTTCATTTGTGAAGCTCATTAACAGATTGTATTAAAAATGAGGGTTCTTATAAACATGGTTCATTGTAGTGATATGTTCTGCTATGGTTTTCTGATATTTTGGAACAGAACCTCCATTTTTTTCATCTATTATTATTGAATATAGTCATCATCTTGATTTTGAAAGATTAAGTAATTCAGTAATTTTGGACAATGATGTTCCATCTAATGAGCAACAGCAAAATGAAAATAAATCCAATATATTTTTTAACAGTTGGGGCATATTGGATAGAATAACACTGGATAGAATTATAATCTGACATTTTTTACTTATTAAAGCTTACTGTAAGTGGCAGAAAAGTAGTAAAAGAAAAATATATGCTGCTAAAACAGTAATATGTAAGCTGGCATCATATATTTTATTGGTTTATAAAAATAATAAGCAATTCCTGTCAAATATTGATCAATAAACAAAAGTTATATTGGTATATATTTTCAAATATATGTATAGAATTGAAAATACTTACATATACAAGTAATGTTGCTATTAACTCCTTCTACTGTTTGATTTATAGGATTCTTTGTTTCATTAGGTTCCTGATGATTTTCAAGTTCATGGCTCGCTACTGTAGAATGAACACTTTGTTTTGCTGAAGAATTATCAGATGATAAACATTTACTTTGTAGATCTGAAAAAAGATTATTATTAGACAAAGTATAAATTATTTAATTAAAATAAGATTCATATTGCAGCATATATTTGTATATAATATAATAGTATGTATAAATAATCTTTGCTATTTCTTCTTTTCTTCTATCTCTTTTGCAAATATTATATTATGAATATCAATAAATAAAACAGCTTTTTTATACATATTTAAATGTAAATCTTGTTATTAGTTTTTAATGATTTTGACTATCTATCAGTCTTCATCAGAACTATATGTACACACATGCATGAATATACAAGATTAAAGTGGTATATATTAGAAGAGAGTAGCATAAAAGTGATATAAAATACTAATAATAAAAAGAAAAAAAAAACAAATTAAAAAAGCAATATTAATAAAAAAAATTCTCACTATGAACAAAGATTTAGGAAAAAAAATAATTTAACAAAGTAAGAATTGAAAATAATTTTAAAATAAAAAAAGATGTAGTAGCAGAGAACAAAGATAGAGGGAATAACAATACAGGATTAAATAATTCCTTTAATTTACACTTTATTTAATGCAACATGTTGTTTCTACATTTAATTTTATTTTTTTACAATTTTGACTGTCCAACAGTCTTCATCAGAGTTACAAATACATTTAAATATAAATGATTACATAGAAAAATGATATTATCAATATAACTATAATTATACAATTAAAAAAGAGAATAAAATAGCATATTTAAGTATATTAATTGTTAAATCATACTACTAATGGAATAATATAGAATTATTTATATATAAGAAGTGTAATATATATATAATAGTATCACAAATTGGTATTTAAACACAAACAAAGTATAAAAAATTAATAGTATAAATTTTAGAGTATACAGAAATAAAAATTATTGATCAAATTCAGAAGAATACAAAAAATAAATAAATTTAATAATAAATGAATAAAAAAATAATTTTCCAACAAAAGTTATAAAAATAATAGTAAATTAATAGAAAATAAAATAAATGATATTAAAAAACAACAACAACAAAAAAGAAAACAAAGATAAATATATAAAAATAAAAACATATGCATAGCAAAAAATATAAATAAGATCATAAATAGATTAAATAAAAAATGTAGTAAAATAATACATTTTAAAGTAATAAATAAAAAAAAGAAAATACACTTATTATATTAGAAAATAAATATATACAAAAATAGAAATGTAAATATTAAAAACTCCATAAATACAATTTCCAAGATAAAATGAAAAAACAACAATAAACAAAACAAAACAAAACAGATAAGTAATATTAAAAGCAATTCTATAGATGAAACAAAAAAATTCAGCTAATCTAAGATTGAAACAATGTAAATGGAGTAAAGGATCTCCTATACATACAGTAGACACAGGCAAAAATTTGAAAAAGCTAGAATAAAAATGATATGCTATACTAATAATAAAAGAAAGAAAAATTAAAAAAGCAATGTTTATTAAAAAAATTAATCCAAGTTTAAATAAAAATTTAAACATAAGAACTTCATTAATTTAATAAAATAATAATATAAATTGAATAACAATATAGTTAAATAAATAAAAAGAAATAGTTTAACAAATAAATATAGAGGGAATTATAATATTGAGTAAAAATATTTTTTTTAAAAAATTAAAAGTTTATAACAGTTTGGTATAAAAGTCTAAAAAAAAAAAAAAGAATCTAAAAAAAATCAAAAATTAAGAAAAGTGCATAAATTTTTAATAAATTAAAAATAGCTTAAATTAAATAATTATATTATAGAAAATAAAAGCAATTAGTATAAAATTAAAAAATAATAAATATAAAATTGGTGATATAAATATAGAATATATAAAGAAATATAGGATAAAATAATGTTATTCTTAATATTAGTAAAACAAATAAACACAAATTTAAGATTAAACATAACTATAGAAAAATATATAATTCTAAAGCACTCGTTGACTTCGAGTTCAAAAGGAAAAATATAAATTAACAAACATAAACTAATTAATTGCACTGAGCCAGCTTTCAGAAAAAACACTACCAGAGTCATAGTGCTGAATAAAGTAATTGATATGATATAATATGTAAATTAGACACAATATGCAAATAAGGCTATTAGATATTCCATTTTTCAGACAATGAAACACATGAATTCTTTTTGTTGATGGAATGTGGATCCTTTGCAACTGCCCAAGCTCCTTTGTACCTCTTTTCCTATTGTTTCTTTCCGAGCATATTGTTCTAACATTTGATGGAGAAAATGTGACCCATGGCATGTTTATAATCCAGAAAAATCAATCTGTATTTAGTCTTTTGTCTAGCTCTATTGTATAAATATGCATGTTAGGCAAGTCTCATGGATCTATTTGCATAAGATTCCCCATAATAAACAGAGCTGTGAAAAGGGTTAGTACATGCGATTTTATAGACCACCTGAAGTGCATGCTCCATAGGTATCTTGTCTTTAGTACATACAATATTTTTCTATATACTTATAATTAAAATAAGAATTAGATATATTTTTAGAAATAATTATATATATCATTTTTATATGTAATCATGAGTATTTAAATATATTTTCAGTTCTGACTATGATTGCTGGACATTTAAAACTGTAAGGAAAAAAAATAAAATTAATCGTATTTATACATTTGACAATTTCTCTCATCTAATATCAAGTATTGAATGTCTTTAGAAAAATTTGACTTTATTTAAATATTCCAAATACATTCAAGTGTTAGTAATAGCACACACGTTAGTATATGCACAATGTTCCAAGAGATATTATTCTTCCCTTTTCTTCAAGTGTTGTTGGCCTGACCAGTGACAGTATTAGCATTATGGAAATAATCCAATATATAAATACAACTAAAATACCATATCACAAACCTTCAGGAAAATAAAATTAAATGTAGAAACAATATGTTGTATTGAATAAAAAATAAATAAAAGAAATTAAAAAGAAAAAGAAGAATATTAAGATAAAAAATTCAGGATTAATTTTTTTTAGAAATTCTAATATTATTTTAAAAAAGAAAGTAACAAAAGATAACTAAATTAAAAATTGATATTAGATGCTAGGTACAAATATAAAATAAAATATAAAACAAAATATAATAGATAAAATATAATACAGAAATAATAAAAGTTAAAAATGAATAAAATATAAATAATCAAAAATAAGAAAATAAGATTATATACAAAAGATTGTAGGAGATATATAAAAATAAAAAGTAAAAGTCACAATTAAATAATTTAAAATGAATATATAGTAGAATCAAAAAAATGTAATGTTAATAAAATTGAAGATTTTAGAGAGAGAAGTATATGAAATAAGTCACTATGATGGTCAAATATCCAATGTGATTTATTTGTCCATAATGTTGTCACAAACAGAAATAAATAAATAATCAATCAAACAAGATTGAAATAAACAACTATTAATAATTATATTTAAATATTTATCAAACCGGCTTTCATCTCCATTGAGACCTTCTCAAGATACTATATTATACAATTCATATAAACAAATAATAATATTCATTCCATCTACTGGGACATTATTTACATTATATTTCATTTTCTTTTTAAACATGTCCATATATTATAAATAAATAAATTTAACATATTATACATCTAAAAATTTTAACAAAATCCCCCCCCCTCCAAAAAAAAAAAATAATAATAATTAAATATATATTTTACATCTTTAAAAAATAAATAAATAAATAAATAAATAAATTGGTATTTACATATGTACAGCCATTTCCTACACTTTCCAATTGTTTAATAAAGCCCATTTTCCACCTAATTTAGCTGGACCTTTTACTATATTTACACATTTGTCTAAGTTTTCTTGAATATGTAATGTTTAATAATATATTCTCTTATGGTAATTCTTCACATACTTAATAACACTTATATTTTCCTCACACTTCATTTTGTGCCCTGTATCCAAAAAAAAAAAAGAAAAGAAAATCAGAAAATTTTTTGATGGTAAGGTAGATAAAGTAAATGAGGATAACAGGAATAGGTATAGAGATAGTAAATGGATGTCTATTCCATATTCAGAAAAAGTATATAAAAGATTAATGAAAAATAAATTGCCAAGTAATGTAAAAATAGCTTGGAACAATAATAAATCCTTGGGTAAATGGTTACATAATATAAAAGAGTTATATGATGGGGCTGGGCTATAAAATTAGCTGTGGAAAATGTGAGAGGTAAGGAACATGATCGAGCAATTAATAGAAAAGACATGAGATCAGGGCCATATTTGCATTATTTGGATACAGGGCATAAAATGAAGTGTGAGGAAAATATGTGTTATTAAGTATGTAAAGAAATACCATAAGAGAATATATTATGAAACATTATATATTCAAGAAAACTTAGACAAATGTATAAATATAGTAAAAGATCCAGCTAAATTAGGTGGGAAATGGGCTTTGTTAAACAATTGGAAAGTGTAGGAAATGGTTGTACATATGTAAATACCAATTTATTTATTTATTTATTTATTTTTTTTAAAAGATGTAAAATATATATTTAATTATTATTATTATTATTTTTTGGGGGGGGGGAAATTTTGTTAAAATTTTTAGATGTATAATATGTTAAATTTATTTATTTATAATACATGGACATGTTTTAAAAAAATGAAATATAATATAAATAATGTCCAGTAGATGGAGTGAATATTATTATTTGTTTATGTGAATTGTATAATATAATATCTTGAGAAGGTCTCAATGGAGATGAAAGCCGGTTTGATAAATATTTAAATATAATTATTAATAGTTGTTTATTTCAATCTTGTTTGATTGATTATTTATTTATTTATGAAATAAGTATGATAAGTTATATATATTAATTAAAAGTATATATGTTTTATTAATACATTGTGTTTTGTTATATGTATTTATATTACAGCTCTGATTAAGACTGTTAGACAATTGAAATTGTTAGCAAATAGAAAATAAAGACAAGACATTGTATTGGTAATATCATTTTAAATCAACTGTCCAATCCAATTTTTGTGAACAAGAATCCTTTAATAAATTACAAATACCCTGCACTACACAATAAAAATTATGTAAACATGGATAATTTATTATTAGAAAATGCAAAACATGTTCAACTTAATAAATTAGGAAATAACAATTATTAAAAAGATAAATCAAATTTTATAATAAGTATTTACAAATTTTAAAGATAGCTCAATGTATATGTAAACAAAGGGAGTAAATCACCACCAGGATCTGAATTAATTGGATTCAAAATGTTGAACAAAAATCAAGAATGGAATGAATTCACTTATCTTGGAGTTCTTAAATTTATAAGAATACCTTTGTTAACACTGTCGGTATTTCAGTGTGAAATTAATTTATCAGAGCTCCAGAAATAGGTGGATTCATTCTATTCTTGATTTTTTGTTCAAGATTTAAAGTGCTTTTAATTCATAGCTTACTCCCTTTCTTTAATAAATATTTACAGTATAATATAAATAATTAAATTTTGTTAATATACATATATCTTTTTATTTATTTTAGATAATGTATAATGGAATGGAAGTTTTAAATAAACATATCTACCTACCTACCTGCCTGCCTACCTATTTATCTATCTACCTCCCTATATATATAAAGTTTAAATATATCACATATATATTATATAATGAGTACGCCAATAGCTCTTAACAAGCTTTTCAGAAAATTTTTATTGTTAGACCAATTTTCTAGCTTCGGCTTTTGTCAGTAAGGTGCTAGGACATTCAAGCATTAGATTTAAAATACCAGGTCAAGCCCAGCACTTTATCTAATGACTAACTATTAGGTAGAAAATCTGAAAATTTCAGACATCCATATGTCTTCAAATCCAGTTATTTAACTTAAATAGCTATATGGGACTAAACTAAATTCAGATATACCATATGTTAATAGCTTTAGCAATATAAAATCAGCAGATTCTTAGTAGCAATAACAATAATTGCAAGGAAATAAAGTCACATATCATGTGACTTAATTTAATAAGCTTGTATTACAAATGTTATATAATGAGCATGCCAATAGTTCTTAACAAGCTTTTCCTAACATCCCTATCCTAAGACCAGTTTCTAGCTTTCGCTTTCATCAGTGAGGCACTAGAATATGTACACATTATATTTAAAAAACCAGGTCAAGCCCCTATGGCTATTTAAGTTAGATATCTGGATTTGAAAACATATGGATGTCTAAAAAAATCAGATTTTCTACTTAATAGTTAGTCATTAGATAAAGTGCTGGCTCAACCTGGTATTTTAAATCTAATGCTTGAATATCCTAGTGCATTACTGATGAAAGCCAAAGCTAGAAACCGGTCTGAGGATAGGGATATTCTGAAAAGCTTGTTAAGAGTTATTGGCACACTCATTATATACCATTTGTAATACAAGCTTATTAAATTAAGTCTTGTGATATCTAAATTGATTTCCTTGCAATTATATATGTATAAAGTTAATTTTATGTGTTTACATCTAACTTACATGAAAAATGAAGTTGTTTTTAAAACATACATAAAAACAAAGGTCAGCGTGACTGCCTTGCACTAGCAGGCAGTTGCCCAGGTTGTGGGTTTGCATCCCGGCCAATGCTATGACACTTAAAAAAAAACAAAGGTTGGTTTGATTTTCTATGCTGATGGATAATTGTAATATGATATAATTGAGATGAGCAATGCATCAATAAAAAACAAAAACTTTAAAAATATAAACTTAAATCTTTTAGTTTTGTAAATTGTAGATTCAATATTGCAATTCAAATAATCCTTCTTATACTTTTTTTAGCAAAAACTTATTATTATTATTACAGTTTCGACTGTACCTTGCAGTCTTCATCAGATCTACAAAATTCAAATACATATAAATATAAAAATTACAAAATACATTTCATATTTTATACACATTTATCAATTCTCAAAATTATTAACTTTTTATTAACTTCTTAAAATTCTTTAATACATATATATCTCTTATATACAATTATTTTTCTAATTTTTAATTACTCTTTTCTATCTTTCTAATATCCATAATATTTTATTTTATACATATTATCTTTTACACATATAATATTTTATACAACATACACTAACCTTACCTTTTTTACTACCCCCCTTTTTATTATCCTTATCACTATTAATATATAATTCTTTATTCTTCTTATCTTTTAATTTTACCTATTCTTATGTAACATATTTTTTATTTTATTATTATCTCAATTATTACACATAAAATGTATCTTATTCTCTTCTTCTACTTCTCTCTATTCTCCATTTTCTACTAGTAATTTAACTCCCTTTCAAGAAGGATTATTTGAATTGTAATATTGTATATAAAGATAGCAGAAATAAAGGAAAGGAAGATGAAAAGTGTTTAGAAGGATTATATATAAATTGTAGATTCCTTATAAAAATAATTTTACAAATAAATATTGCATTTTATAGAAGGATCAAGTAATTCTTAAATCTTGTACATCTTATCTTGAAAAATACTTTTAAATAAAAATTCGGCACTCTTTATTTTTTCTGAGCATCAATACATATTAATATAGTAGCAAACTATTCATACAGCTTGTGTAAGCATAGGAAATGGTGACCATGTAATATTATAATGGTTTTATATATATTAAGTATTGGAAAGAGTGTTGAATTAATTTTTGTTGACAATGATCATTAAAATCAAGTAATAAATACTTATATTTAACAGGTTTCATGAGATTATGATAATGCACCTTCCATTGCCACCCATGATATGAGTTTGAATTCAAGTCAAGCAAAAACTGATATTTTTTTTTTTCAGATTTCAATCATGCATAAAAATTTCTTTTTCCAGATAGCTAGTTACATATCCAGCCTAGTTAACTATAACATTGGTTGGTAAATGCTACATATTAAAATAACAATAAAAAATATTCAAAGCCTCACCACTCAACAACTGATAAGTTAACGATAAACAATACCTTGGGGCCATGGGAAAAAAAAGATAATTATTTGTAAAGTCAACAATTCTGAGCCAAATGATAACGTCTTCACCACGTCTTCTCTTTAACTAAATATTTTAAATGCAAAACAATTATTCTAACTACACCCTAGACACTAATTTACTGATAACTATTTGATGAATAACTTGAAAGTCTGCCATATGTTAGTTTATCAAAATTTTTACATAAATAAACTGATTTTATAATATATATTAAAAATTCATTATTAGTATTATATTATAATCCTGTGATATTATAACGTGGTTAGATACTGAATTCAGACTATCAACAAAATCCCAATGATGTTTAATTACGAGAAATAACTGAAGACAATCAATAAGCCAGTAACCAATTACAAATATCTCTTACAGCATTGTGAAATAAGGTGCTAATTCACCAGGGGCTAAGTTGTGATTCTGATACATATCTCAGTGTCTGTAAGAATATGCACTTTACAACATATTATAATCATACGTTTTTTTTTATAGTCAGTATACTAACAGTCATGTGACCAATCATATATTGAATTGAAACCATTACTTCTAGCCAATAATAAGTAGACACCTATATACAATCCAATATATGGATAGCTTACTGAGATGTTAGGTGTTAACTATCTAATACAAAATTAGGTCTAAAAAGTTCTCAATATTTATTAAGCTCGAACTCAAGGTTCCAGTTTCTGAATATGAAAGACATATAAAACCACTATGCTACAACGATTTTTCAAATATAATTGCTAGATAGTCAATAACATTAAATTTGTTGCAAAAATACTAATTTCAATCAACTATTTTAACAACATGACTACATATTTTGAGCGTATATATTATACTTTATTAATTGGTGACTATTTTCAGTGTTGAATCTATTAAGATATTAATTAGTTCTTGACAATATAATTTCTATTGATCAAAATATAATTCAACATGGTCTTTATTTAGATGCTTTTGTTTAGTTTTTCTTAGAAATTATTTTAAAAAAATAATTCGTGTTGTACTGTTTTTTTTTATTTAAAAAAAGTCTATTATTCTATGTCTTTTCTCACTTCTGTCTATTATCTGAACATATCTGTATCTCTTTAGGCTTTTTTAATTTTTTCAAATTAAAATTTCTCATGATAAATTTAAAATGTTTGGTCTATTCAAAAACAGTCAAGCGTTGTTAGCCGAGAGGCCAGCGCAGCCACCTTGCAAGCAAGCAGTTGGTTGCAGACGGTTGTTGCGGGTTCGCCTCCTGGCCGATGCTATGACATATGGAAAAAAAATCATTCTGTACATCTATATAAAATCCTCTCTACTTCATCAGAATGCAAACTTATTTACTTAACTTTTCTGCATATCTAATCTCATTTTCTGAATATCTAACCCTATTTGATTGTATTAAGTTGTTTGGAAAAAGTGAGTTTATAAAGCTCTTTTCTTATGTTTGTAGGAGATATTGGCAGTATTATAATGAGACTATTAAATTAAAAATTCGAACTTTAACATTAAATAAACAATATTGGTGGTATTTAATAGAAATACAGTTACTACACTTGTCTTTTACAACAATTAAATAAGAACATTTGCCTTCAAATCATATGCTCTGCATAAATTGGTTAACTTTTTTTTTGTTTTGTTTATAAACATAGCAATGAATAAATATTAAAAAATTTGTAGAGCTCATAAATTAAATTTTATTTTTTAAAATCTATTATTATAGCAGCAAAATTAGTAAAAGCCAATTTCTTTATAAATCTATTAAAAACTTTTCCCTTTCTTTTCTCACATTTTAAAATAATTAACTATTAAAATTGAAAAGATTTTGTATCCTCAAAAGCAACAGCAGTACATAAAATAAATAATTGAAAAATTTATTGCTTGAAATTCATGAAAAGTATGAGAACTAGAAAGAGAGGCCACGACCCATGACCCTGAGCTCCAAAGTCTACTATTCTACTATTGCAAATCGAGGGGGACATCAGCACATTTAAATACTGTTACCTTAGACTAATGGATTAATCCAGATTCCATCTAATCTTGATAGGATTTGCTGAGTCAGCTTATTGCGTTATTGCCTATATATTTGTAAATGTATTGTATATATATACGCCAACGGATTTCTAATTATTGTATATATACGTAAAATTAATATTCAATCGTATTTATGCGTGTTTGTACAATCACACATAAGCAGAACAATACACATAAACTTAATTTTTATGTTAAATGGAAGTTTTTTTTTATTATATTTTATTTTATGAATATAACAATTTTCAAGTCTTATAAGACGAGTTAGTAAATACTTGTGGTGTCCGTAGAAGCTGATTCAGATTTCCATTAGTTTTTAGGTAATCTGCACACATTTAGCCATAATATACAAACAAAATTATAATCAAACCCTGAATTATATATGTTAATACTTTTAAATGAAAATTTTTATTCTAGAACAATCCATTTAAGAAAAAAAAAATATCGGTATGTATTTTTGTCACTTCTCATAAACATACATATAAAAAAATATTTTCAAACATAATATCTAAATATTTTTAAGCATAGTACTGCATTTTTATGAAAAAAATAAAGGTTTTTGAATTATTATTCTAGTCTTAGGTCTAGAGATATTTATATATAAAATTAGCAAATACAGATGGTTTTACATTAAATATTTTCACACCTGAAATTTTTTGTTTAATATATTTTTATCTTTTATTATATTTAATGGCTTTTAAATATATTTATGTAATAAATAACTCCAGAATTTAAAAGAAATGTTAAAAAAAAGAAAGAAATTAAAACATAAGCAATAAAAGAATGTTTATTTTTAAATATAAATTGTGTTTAATATAAACAAACATTTAGTCTGAGAATAAGAATACTAAAATTGACATTTATTATTCAGCACAAAATTCTTATTATTAATAAAAGCCTTTTAGCATAAAGTTCTTAACACAAAGCGCTTATTCATGTGCAAATATTTTAATTCTACCAGAAGCAGTTATAGAAGAATACTAATTAGTATATTTCATGCAAATTATTTTAGCATAAAATATCTCTTAATGAAAAAAAATATTTGTAGATTTTCATAAAAAAAATTAACCCCATTAATGAGAAATGAGCCTGATTTCAGAACTGACTTTTACTAGCTTGTCTTTACAGACACACAAATCAATCAAGACAGTATAGTATAATGAAGAAGCGCACATAACGATTGTTATTTTTCAGAATTGACAAAAAACAAAACAAAACGAATAATATTGCTGTAGTGCAACTTTTACTACACCATTTTCACGCAAGATAGGGACTGGTTCCAAACCACTTTTAACACTGGGGATTTGCAGAGGTCCCTACTACCGTTTTTTCAGGAGTTGCAGTAGCAGGGTTAACATATGGTAATGATGCATTGTATGTTAGTAATGGGGTATTAACTTACTTAGAAAAAGTTCAAAGGGAAGTAGGAAGACATGCATTGGATGCACATGTATGGACAGCAAGGGAGGCAATTCAAGGAAAAATGGGATGGTCAAATTTTCATATTTCTGAAAGATGCAAAAAATAAAATGAAAATGTTTGGTAGATTGCAGTTTATGGATAATAAAAGGATAGCCAAAAATAGTATTTAATTGGGTTATGAGTAAAGGGCAGGCAACAAGATGGGTATGAAAGGTAATACGGTATGCAAAAGATTTGGATAAAGAATTTATATCAGTATATTTGTACAAAAGATGGGATGATTGTGTTAGGAGGATTGTTAAGTGTTATAGTGGTAAGGAATGGGATAAAAGAATAGATTTATTAATAAAGAATAGGAAGTTAGAGAGATGGAGAACTAGTATGGAGAGTAAAAAGAGTTTAAATATATATAGAAATAAACAGAATATTAGGTGTGAGTTTATATGTGATAATAGTAAGGAAAGTTGTTTATTGTTTAAGGCTTGAACAGGATCTTTAGCAACAAGAGAATATACATGTAAATGGAAAAATAAGGGTTATTTAGTCTGTAAATTATGTAAGGAATGAATAGAAAATATTAGGCATCTGTTAATTGAATGTAAATGCTTGAAAACAGAAAGGGCACATATAATGAAGTTATGGAAAAATAAATATGAAAAAAGTGATTATACAGAAAGTAGATTATTGGTTTTTTTGCTGGGTTTGGATAAAGATAAGGGGGATTTAGATATAAAGGCTGTAGAGTTGACAAAGATTATGTTATGGAAATGGGATGGAGCAGAATATGGGAAAACTTAGACTGGGAAATGTAAAATTAAGTAGCTAACAAGTTTTTCTTGGTATAATTGCTGAGAGATTCTTGACTTCGTTTAAGAAGAAGCTACAGTACATCACATCACGTCAACACCTTGCGGAAAGGTGTAATCATAAACATATAAACAAGGACATGTGAAAAAGATATATGACCCCCGTATTGAACTAGCACTCATCAATAAAAATTATTACTTGGAATTATAGCAAACAAGTTGAATCTAATAAAAAAAATATATGGTGGAATGAAAAAAATGATATCGATGTTACATTAATAACCAAGATTTATATTTGACTAATGCAATACAAAATAGAAAGTCAATATTTTACTGGTATTTTTGAATACTGTAACATGAGGTAGAACGACTTTAATGATTTAGAAAAAGTCACGAAATTGTGTATAAAACAAATAGATAATAAATAAACAACCAATTGAAGTAAAAATATTTAGTTTCTTCATTAAAAAAAAAAAAGTTGAATTCAAGAAAAAAAGACGAGTTCTCAAAATATTTTTTAACAATGACAATACTTTTTTAAAAGAAATAAAATGTTTTGATGATAAAAACATTTAAAAAAAGGCTAACTGTTTTTATTGCATGTAGGAGCCTGTTTCTAAAAGAAAAGACAATGAGACTCAAGTTATGATAGTGACACTAAACTATACTTCCAGTAGAAGAACATAGATATCTACGGATATATTTTTTAAAATAGATACATTATATTATAAAAAAGAAATATTGAACATTTCTTAATGAAATAGTGATGTGATGTTATGTACTGTAGCTTCTCCTTAAACGAAGTCAAGAATCTCTCAACAATTATGCCCAGATAAACCTGTTAGCCACTTTATTTTCCATTCCCCAGTTTAATTTTTCCCATATTCTGCTCCATCTCATTTCCACATAATCTTTGTCAACTCTATGACCTTTATATCTAAATCCCCCTTATCTTTTCTCAAATGCAGCATAAAAACCAATAATCCACTTTCTGTATAATCACTTTTTTCATATTTATTTTTCCATAAGTTCATTATTTGTACGCTTTCTGTTTTCAAGCATTTACATTCAATTAACAAATGCCTAATATTTTCTATTCCCTCCTTACATAATTTACAGACTAAATCACCCATATTTTTCCATTTACATGTATATTCTCTTGTTGCTAAAGATCCCATTCAAGCCTTAAACAATAAACTACTTTCCTTACTATTATCATATATTAAATCATACCTAATATTCTGTTTATTTCTATATATATTTCAACTCTTTTTGCTCTCCATGTGATGTGATGTGGAAGTCTTAATAATCAATGGATGCAAGAAGATTTGTGCATAAAACAGACATAAAACAATTATGCTACAGTATTTTTATACACATCAGGGTTAGCAGATAAACTAAAGAAAATATGCAATCAATATAATATATGAACAGCATTCCAAAGCCATAGAACATCACAAAAAATTTTAATCTCTATAAAATCTAAACTTCAACTGCTGAAAAATAAGAGACATATCTGCAAAATATTCTATCAACAAATAATTAGACAGGAAAAAACAGATGTGTCTAAAGTAACAGACCATAAATATAGCGATAAACATATGTTCATTTGGGAAAAACAAAAATGTTGGTCAGAGAGAAAAAAAGATAAAAAATAAAGAAAAAACTCTATTTACATGAAATGCAAAATAATTCCATAAGTCAACCTAATATAATAATTCATAATATTTGCAAACAACTCGTTAATCACACTTTTAATAAAAAAGTGAAGAAATCAGAAGAAAGCTTATAGTTAACTATATAAAGTTTCTATTAATTGTTGCCCTTAAACAATAAAGTAATTAATTAGAGCATAATCTTAAATTCACAATTCATGAATATAAAAATCATTGATTTGATTTGTATGTTAATAGTGTGAACAAGGTAGTAAAACGTAAGGAAAAAAAGAAACTACCAGCCAAAACATTGATTTCATATTAACTACTGTAAAGTTGTAATTATTTATTAAGTGCACAGGAAGTATATGTAAATATTTTAGAGATAGGCTTTAACCTGTATAATATGCACCTTGAATGTTTATAATAGTCAAGCAATATCTTTTTTGCCAATAGAGGAACCTCTTAAACCTCAACACAAGATAGTGACTTTTATAAAGATAAGAGCGGCCATCTTATCTTTAACCTTACTTTCCACTTATATAGGCCAATCTGAAGCATCTTGATTTGGGAGCATGAAGCTGTTGTTCTCTTCACTGTTTAAGTCCACTATTTCCTTTACAAATTAACCTTCACAAAATCTTGCGATTTACAATGAGTTAATATTATGATGTTTATACTGGAAATATATAAACTACTGTAATATTAACTCATAAATCACAAGATTTTGCAAAGATTAATTTGTAAAGGAAATAATAGTCTTAAACAGTGAACAGAATAACAGCTTCATGCTCCCAAATCAAGATGCTGCAGATTGGCCTATATAAGTGGAAAGTTAGGTTAAGGATAAGATGGCCGCTCTTATCTTTATAAAAGTCACTATCTTGTATCAAGGTTTGAGAGGTCCCTCTATCAGCAAATAAAGATATTGTTTGAGTATTATAAATATTCAAGGCATATATGATATAGATTAAAGCCTATCTCTAAAGTATTTACATATACTTCCTGTGCACTTAATAAATAATTACAACTTTTGATACTGATCATAAAATGGAGTGTGAGAAGAATATTAGAGTTATAAAACATGTTAAAGATTATTGAAAAAGAATATGTTATGAAACTTTATACTTTCAGAAAAATTTGGATAGATGTGTAAATATAGTTAACGGTCCAGCAAAATTAGTGGAAAATAGGCATTATTAGATAATTGGAAGATTTAAAAATTATGGTAGAATTGTAAATAAGAGTTTATAAGGGGGGGGGAGTAGAATATTTATTTATATAGCTATATAAAAATATATGTATAGGTATTTCTATAGTTAAAAAATTTTTTTTATGTATTTTTATTTATGTCATTTATACGTTTATATGGTAACTGTTTGGTTATCTGTACTGTATGCCACTAGGTAGCACTGCATTACCCATTAAGAACCATCCAATCGATAAATTTCTATCCAAGAAATTGAAGAAATCAATGTAAAATACAAATCTGTGAAATAACATCCTTTAATTATGGTTTAATTTTAAAATAATTGCATTGCATCATGTTTAATTATTGACAATCTTATATATATATATAACAATGGTCAAATATCCAATATAAAAAAATAATTATTTGTCCACAATGTTGTTATTGATATATACTTAATAGAATAATCAATCTAAATAAAATTGAAACAAACAACTAATTATATTAACAATTATTTAATTATCAGTCCATCTTTCATCTCTTATTGAGAGCTTTTCAAGATATAAAGTTTTATACATCACATGACTTATTAATTACATTTACTTCACCTATTGGACATTATTTTGTCTTCAACAATATAATTAATATTATACATATAAACGGTACTGTTCAGTTAGCTGTACTGTGCCGCTAGGTGACGCTGCAGCAACCATCAAGAACTATTGTACAAGTGATAAATTTCTATTTTTTTGTATTTTACATTGATTTCTTCAATTTCTTGGATAGAAATTTATCGATTGTATGGTCCTTAATGGGTAATGCAGTTCTACCTAGTGGCATACAGTACAGATAAACAAACAGTACCATTCTGTTTTATATAATTACTTTGGGAATAAAATGTGAAAAAAATAATATATGGATAAATCAATCTCTTTTGAAAAACAAAATGTAATTGAAAAGATATATATATATTATTGTTTGTAAATTGGCAGAATTATAGTTAAATAAATTTATATTGCTTAATTGTGTTCTAACCAAAATCCACAAGCATTACTTTGCTCTCCATAGAGGAGGGTTGCAGTAGAATATCTGACTCTGGAGTTAAAGGTCAAAGGATATACTTTCATCTCTCATGTTTCCAGTGCTTGAACTTCTGACAAACTCCCAAACAATAAACGATTTGACTATTGTACACTGTTTATTATAAAAATACACAAATGCAATTAGCATTCTACTTTTCCAAAATTAAAATCAAATAACTTTTACAACTACAAATACACTGGTCAGATTATTAATACAGATGGAAACTTAATGAAAGAAATTAATAATAGAATTAAACTTGGTTAGAGTGCTGTTGGTAGAAATAATTTGATACTAAAAGGAAATCTGCCTATGTGTTTGAAAAGGTTTTTAATAAATGTGTTTTACCAGTTCTTACTTAGAGATCTGAGATTTGGACACTTAATAGAAGAGCAATACAGAGACTTCAGACCAATTAAAGAAGTATGGAGAAATGCATGTTGGGAGTAACAAGAAGAGATCGAAAACACAATATATGGATAAGAGAACAGACAGGTGTTACTGACCTCATTGAAAAAATTAAGACTGAAATGGAGTTAAGCTGGACTTATTTCTAGAAAAGATGATAATAGATGGACAAATGAAATCTTAAACTGGATTCCAAGAGATTGTAAAAGACCCATAAAGAGACCACATGTGAGATCGATGGATGAAATAAGAAAGTGTTAAGGGATGATGTGGAGAAGAGAAGCTAAAGATTGGAGAAGATGGATTGAACTTGGAAAGACCTTCAGCCTGCAGTTGATTGATAATGGATGATGATGAACTTTTATCATCAAAGAGAGACAAAGAAAAGGCATGTATCATGAATTTATGTGGTTTGTGATTAATTATATAATAAGACTCATTTAAAGGCTAATTTTCTCAAAAATATTCATTTAAAAATATTTTAAACATTTTATTTAATTTTAAAATTTTTTGGTTACTTTTTTTTGGTGCAAACATAAAAAAAAAAAAAGGGACTTCCTCTACTGCAGTTCAAGCAAGGTAGCATCTAACATATATTCATTTGACTATTGACTAAAGTTCTGTTTAAAATAAATGAATTAGTTATTTTGTGATTATTTTTATTAGCTCATAATCTTTAATTTAATTAAAACATTTACTACAAGGCTGTTATCTTCTTAACTTGTTTGACTTTGAAAATATAGAAAATTATATAACATGGCATTCCTGCATACTATTTCACTTCAATATGGTTCAAGAGTTGGAAAAACACTCCCATAATACAGCAATCATACAATAAGTTTCGAAACTTAGGAAAATTCCCTTATAATGAGAGGATGTGATGAGAGTTTTTAAGAGCAAACACCATCTCTGTCAATACCTGGCATTCAAGCATGTATGAAAACGTTTGCTTAATGGTGATTAGTAGCAGGGACAAAGAAAACGTAATGAAATATCAATATGTAATACTTTTGATCAGTTATCAATACCTGTCATTCAAACATGTATGAAAATGTTTGCTTAATGGTGATTGGTAGTGGTGACAAAGAAAACATAATGAAATATCAATATGTAATACTTTTGATCAGTTATTGTTTTAATAAACATATTTCTCTTAGTTATAAAATTCAAATGTAGGTTTTTAACTTTTAAAACCTAACCTTGTTTTCGTAATAGTTCTTTGTTTTGTATAACATGAATTTGCATAACACACAACGACTATGTTATATGGGGGATTACTTTTATATGCTTATTATTTTAATAGTATATTTATAAATTAAATTTTGTCTGGATTAATTTCTGCATAATTTATATTTTTAATACTTGAATACAAGTATAATTTATTTAAATTTTACAGATTCAGCCTGCATCCTGCCTATCTCTTTTCTGTGTATTTAAATAGATAAGGTTCTATATATGAGGGGTCAGAGTGACTTAAAGTCAACATGAGCATGACAATAATATTGGCATCAACAAGGGATTTGGGTGTTTCATCCTCAGATTTTCAATGTTATGGATCGCTGGAGGCTAGAGTAGATTGAAGCATGTCCATTAAAGTTTGAAGATTTGCTATCTTAATATAAGCTGAGCACTGATTATATATATATATGATATTTTAGATCTAGTGTCTGAATATTCTAGCTCTCCACTGACGTGAGGCATAAGCTCAAAACCAGTTGGTCTGGAGATGAAAGTGTTCTGGATAGAGATTTTAAATATTTTCTCATACCGCACTTATTAAGAACTTGTTTGAGCTATTGGTACACTTTCTGTATTACATTTTTATAAATACAAGCTTATAAAAGTAATATCACATTATATATGACTTACTTTTTTGATTATTACAATTCTACCTTTAAGGCTTTGGCTATGCTGAGGCTATTAAAATATGGTAGATATGAATTTAGTTCAGTCCCATATAGCTGTTTAAGTTAGATAGCTGGATTTAAAGACATTTTCATGTCCGAAAATTTCAGAGTTTCTACTTAAATATACGTATGAAATAAGTGCTGGGTTTTGAGTTTATATTCTAGATCTAGTGTCCGAATATTCTAGCTCTCGACTGACATAAGCCATAAGCTCAAAAACAGTTAGTCTGGAGATGAGAGTGTTCAGACCCTAGACCTAAAATATCAACACAAAACTCAGCATTTATTTCATACATATATTTAAATAGAAACTCTGAAATTTTCAGATATGAAAATGTCTTTAAATCCAGGTATCTGGAGATGAAAGTGTTCTGGATAGAGATTTTAAATATTTTCTCATACCACACTTATTAATCAAGAGCTTGTTTGAGCTATTGGTACGCTCTCTGTATTACATTTTTGTAAGTACAAGCTTATAAAAGTAAAGTCACGTTATATATGATTTGCTTTTTTGATTTTTATATATATGCGAGAGATTATGATGTGGTCAACTGATGAGTATTAGTTCAGCATAAAATATATAAAGCTAAAAAGTAGAAAATATTTTTTTTCTCACATAAATGTGTAAAAATAAAAACCCATGCATTTAAAAAATAAAAAATAAATTTTCTCCAGCTTTCATATTTTCGATATTTTGCAAACAAAATAGAATATTAAGTTAAAAAAGTCTTATTAAAAACTGCTAAAATTGATAGAAAATGTAATTAAGACTATTTCTAAACATAAGCACCCCATACTTTTATTTTGGGTCATATATAATCAAGAATACTGTGAAAAAAGTAAGATTTTTTTTTTACATTTTATTGCAATATATGAATAGAGACAATAAACAATTTTTTTAAAAAATAATTTTCATTTGCATATATGTAACTTCAGTTTAATCGAATATGTAGCAGAAAAAAAATCATTTTTTTTTTATTAAAACTAGAAATAATACAAATGTTAATATTATAATATAAAAAAATGTTGTTTTTATCATTACTGTTGTGAAATGTTTCATGTTTTTTTTCCATATGTTATAGCATCGGCCGGGAGGCGAACCCGCAACATCCGTCTGCAACCAACTGCTTTCTTGCAAGGCAGCAGCGCTGACCTCTCGGCTAACAACGCTTGACATGTTTCATGTTTTTCATTAAAATAGAGCAGATTTTAAATAGATAAAAACTGTAGAACAAATGGCTGAGTTTCTAAATGCTTTGATATGAGCTTGCAAAACCAGAAAGGTATGGACACAGAAAAGACTAAGTTTGCCATACCCAGTAAACTATCAAATAAAGTTAGAATTAAAGCTATCAATGTATGAATGTAAATAATAATATTTACAGCTTCATATTATAGTGAAGAAAACAAAGTAAAGGAAAATCACAGATATTAATAAATTTTCATTAGTCATTTATTAGACAAGATATTACCCACTTAATTAATAATATTTGTTTAGTATAATTTACACTACATCACTCTCATGCAAGGTGAGGAATTGGTCTCAATCTGCTTTTAATAGCTTGTGGAGGGGTGTAATCATATGCATATAATCAAAGGCGTGAGAAAAAGATTGATTCCCCAAGAAGTATATTTCATGCTGAACTAGTACTCATCAGTTTGCACAGATCAAAATCCCTTAACACATCTTCACCATTGTTCACTATATATAGATAACTAATTACTATAGTTTAATTGATAAGTGTCAAAGTTAGTAGCCTTACAACTTTGACACAAATTATTCACTGGAAGTATATTGATAATTTTTTATCAGTCATTCATTAGGCTAGACATTATCCCCTTAATGAATAGTATTTCCATAGTATAATTTTCACTATACCACTCTCACAAAAGGTAGGACTGGTTTCTGTACACTTTTAACATCTTGTGGAGGGGCCACTGATAAGTGCTAGTTCAGCATGTATCTTGGGAATCATATATTTTTTTCACATGACTTTGATCATATGCTTATGATTATATCCTTCCACAAGGTGTTAAAAGTGGATATAAACCAATCCCTACATTTCATGAGATTGATGTAGTGAAAATTACACTACAGAAATAGCATTAAGAGTTCCTGTGCATATTGTGGAGATGATAGAGGTCACAGTTCAGTAGGAACAAAAATGAAGCTTTAGTCATATGTTTATGATTATGCCCCATCACAAGGTGTTAAAAGCAAATAGAAACAAGTCCCTATCTGGTGTGAGAGTGGTATAATAAAAATTACTCTACAGTTTATTAAGTGCATAATCTCTAGTTTAATGAATGACTAATAAAAAAATATTAATATACTTCCATTGAATAGTTGGTGTCAAAATTATGAGTGCTAAGTTTGACACATCAATTAAACTGTAGTAATTGGCTATCTATCTATCTATCTATCTATCTATCTATCTATCTATCTATCTATCTATCTATCTATCTATCTATCTATCTATCTATCTATCTATCTATCTATCTATCTATCTATCTATCTATCTATCTATCTATCTATCTATCTATCTATCTATCTATCTATCTATCTATCTATCTATCTATCTATCTATCTATCTATCTATCTATCTATCTATCTATCTATCTATCTATCTATCTATCTATCTATCTATCTATCTATCTATCCATCTATCCATCCATCCATCCATCCATCCATCCATCCATCCATCCATCCATCCATCCATCCATCCATCCATCCATCCATCCATCCATCCATCCATCCATCCATCCATCCATCCATCCATCCATCCATCCATCCATCCATCCATCCATCCATCCATCTATCTATCTATCTATCTATCTATCTATCTATCTATCTATCTATCTATCTATCTATCTATCTATCTATCTATCTATCTATCTATCTATCTATCTATCTATCTATCTATCTATCTATCTATCTATCTATCTACTGAACAATGATAAAGATATGTGTAACAGATTGTTATCTGGTCCAACTGATGAAAGTTGGTTCAACATATCTTGGAGATTATACATCTTTTTCATATATTTTTGTCATATGTTTATGATTACATCTTTCAACAAAGTGTTTAAAGTGAATAGAAACCAATTCCTACTTTGGGTGAGAGTGGTGTAGTGAAATATTATTCATTAAAATCATAGTTTAGAAAAAATTTGAATAATGCAACAGTCTAGAAGTCATCCTAGCTCAAGGCAACCAATTAGATCTGTTCAGTCAGCATCTATATGCCCAAAGCCTAGTACAAGCATGTTGCCAACTAGATATGGTAGTAAAAATGCAGAAATAAAATTGTTAAACAGTCAGGAAACATTGAACACCATGAGTGTTTGTTATGTTATTAGAATAACAAAAGGACCACAATTTCATTACAAACATGCGCAAAAACTAAAATCAACATTAAAAGATAAAACATTTTATTGACTTGGAAAGCTAGATTTATTTCAGGAATTATATATTCTCTCTATAAAAGCCATGCAGGTTAAGTAAGCTAATAATAAGAAGGTATCATTTGAGTCTAATCAAATATGGATTAAAATTAAAGTTAATAACATGTTTATTATAAATTTCTGATACTGAAAGAGTTAATTCATGATGTCATATTGGGTTATGACTTTATGCATAATCAGACTATATCCTAGATTATTCTGAAAATCAGGTGATAGTTAATGGAAAAATCTCCAAGAATTGTCAAGCATTGTTAGCTGAGAGGTCAACGCAACCGCCTTGCAAGCAAGTAGTTGATTGCAGACAGTTGTTGTGGATTCACCTCCCAGCTGATGCTAAGACATATGGAAAAAAAATATCTCCAAGAATTGTACTGATCAAGTAAGATAAATTGTATACAAATGACAAAGGATAATCGTGATATAAATGGTTAAAATAAATGAAACAAAGTTATCAAAAGCAGGGGTAGAAAAGTTTTACAGTATATTAGTACAGTACTGAACAGACTTTTATAGAGTACCCAGAACAATTGAAGGATGTGTAAATAGAATTAAAGTCATTGTGCCTCACTAATACATTGAAATAGAAATGCAACTATAAACAAATGATGGAATGGGGAATTATAGCCAAATGCTCAACACTAAAGATGGGATCAATGAGAATATGTCTGGATGCTAGTCAGTTAAATAATAACATTAAACATATTAGACATACTCATCTATCTATCCATGATTTACTTATGAAATTTAATGACAAACAAGAAATTACAACCTTCAATCTCACATTCAATTACCGGCAAACTATAGTTCGCCATGATGATCTGAAATATACAAAGTTTTGTTAGGGAAGCTATTCATAACAAATCCAGAAAAAATACTGAGAAGGCCTATTAAAATGCTTAGATCAAATACTCTCTGAGAAATTTAAATCAGTGGTGATTTTGTATGTGGATGATATTAAGATTACCTCAAAGGATGCCAATAACTATTTAAACCATTTAGAACTTTTCTGGAATGCTTGGATAAGGATATTTAGAAATAAATTTAGAAAAGAGCACACTAGTGGCTGAAGAAATAAGGTTGTTTAGGGCATATCATGGGGAAAAAACAATGTAGTTTTTTTCTAACAAAATTTCAGCCATTAAAAAATTTTAAGTCTCCCCCCTCCCAAAAAAAAAATCTAGTCTTCTGTGGGTTTTTGCAATTTTTATAACTGGTTTTATTTAAATTTCATCTTGGACATAGACTCCATGCTTCATTTGTTAAAGAAGATACACCATGGAGATTGACCCTTAAGCATGACCAGGTTGTTGAATAAATTAAAGCAAAATTAATAGATATCATCATTCTGTCTAACCTCACTTTCAACATGCCTTTTTATATTCAAATCAATAATAGTCAGTATGAATTTGTAGGTCTTACAGAATGACCAACAGGGTCCTTTATTTATAAGCAGGCTAACATGAGGCCAAGAGTTAAATTATATGGTCACTGATAAGGAAGCTTTAGTAATACTATAAGTTTTCCAAAAACTTAAGAACTTCCTCTTAAACTTTGAGGTTATAATGGTCACTGATCAGAAAAGCTTAAATTCTTGAATCATAACTATATAACCAGCATCCAATTATTCAGCAGAGTTTTGCATAGTATTGTACAGGCTGTGAAAATATTGTAGCTGACATATTCAACCATAATTGAAGCTTAAGTTGATTCAACAACATCTATGTGATGTTGACATACATATTGTGTCTTTAAACCTAGTAGTTGATGAATTGGTGGAGAAAATTGAAAATACTATTCCAATTCCAGAAAAATGATTTAAAATACAAAAAAATAATTGATTACTTGGATAATGGGTTAAACAGGGCTATGAGGCTCATGAGAAATGTGAAAGATTTTACCTTGATATAAAATTAGGTGAAGGAATATCAAGGAGAAGAAAAGATAATATTTATCTTTTCATTAAGCTCCGTTGCAATATATATATTTCAAAAATTAAGATTAAAAAGAAAGTAGAAAGGTAGGTGTGTTAAGGTGTATTTTAAAAGATCAGTCAAGATTTTTATATCTTTAGGATTCATTTTGATTATTAAAATTTTGCTGAGACAATTTTATAATTTTATCTATTTATATTGAAAACATTTTAAAATTGAAAAAATAAACTTACCTTTATATGGTTGTAAAAGATATTTTGCGAAAAAATAGGCGTTTATAAAAAATATACTAAGAATAAAAATTAAAAGACTGGCCAAAAATGCTGTACTAATACATGCTAAAAACAACCTGGAAAAAAAACAAAAGAAATTATATTAACAATTTCACCAAAATATTTTATATTTTTTCTTTCATGCAACAATGTAAATTTACACACATATACTATATATTGTAAACAATATTTTTACAGATTTAAGATGTAAAACAGTGAAGTTAGAATGAAAATTTTCCATATATTAAACTAGAATAAACTCTCAGCTGATATAACCAGACAATTATCAATTAAAATCAATAATCCAGGCTAAACCATATGATCTAATAATAAATAATAGCATTTATTTGACATACCTTAAGTTAAATAATTTTTATTTTCAATGAAGATGATAATATGAGTAGTAAGTGAGAATTTGAAGATTGGCAATTTTCCCGACTATACCAGAAACTAAACATCTCCTTATGATAATTATATATATTTAATTAGAGTTTCACATGGCAATTTTCTATGTAATAAAGTAGGATAATTTTTCAGCTGTGGCATAATTAAATATATATTGTTTTGAGTATTAACATACAAATAGCTGACTTTTAACTCAGAGTAAATCAGTCAAATGATACTGTTAATGACTAGGGCAGGGATGCCCAACCTTTAACTTGACGCGAGCCAGTTGAGAATTTAAAAAAATTTGGGGAGCCACAATTATATATTGCATTTTCACAAACTAAAAAAAAAACTGGTGTAATATGTTAAAAAGAAAAAAAATGTAAATACATTTTTATTTATTAAAAATTTGGTAACATACATATAAATTACAATTACAGGAAAAGTATATTTCAATTATTTTATTTAATGTGAAACCTGACACTGCATATCGTTATCGTTTGTATTGTAAAAATGTTTATTTTTTAGTGTGTGCATGTGGCGTCAAGGAACATAAAATATTTGATCAATTTTTCTTGAAGAGTGCAATGTGAGCCACATAAAACGGTGGCGTGAGCCACATGTGACTCGCGAGCTACGGGTTGGGCATCCCTGGACTAGGGTATGCAGTTCAGTTTGGGCTGTTGTTTTTAATCAATGATTGTCCTGATTATAATGTAGCTGAAGGTTCAGTTTAGTTTAATACTGAAAAATTCCTATTATAATTTCAATTGTTTGCATCTTAAGGCTGTGAAAATATTTACTTTGATATATATATAACTTTCATGTGAAGATACTTAATTACTTATTAGTGAGGATTCAGAAGAAGTTGGGAATCTTCAAATTTCTTACTCAACAAACCTTTCCGAGATTTAACATTCATATGAGATTATGAGTGCTAAATTAAAAACAGCTATCATTTAAGACAAATCAGATTAATGATATTGTTAATTACTAGATCTTCAACCTGGACTATTAATTTAATTGTCAATTTCCTAGTGGCATCACAGTTAAAGGTTTATTCTAGTTTAATATAATGGAGAATTCTCCGTACAATTTTAATGCTTTTATGTACTGTGTATATGTAATTCCAAAGCATTGCACTGATAATGAAATTCATATATGGTAAAGCACCTTACAAATATATAGATTCACTATGATATAATTTAATTTTAAAATTATACATATTAAGAAACCAACAGTGGACTGCATATGAAAAGATTGAGTCCTTCCAATTTGCAAATCAAACTTGCCCAAAAATAAAATTTTAATAGAAAGTTTGGAGGTAGAAGCTGGTAGCCAAATCTCCTTAATATTAGAGGAAGTTTACAATCAAATTATCCAAATGAATTCTCAAATTAGAACATTTCCATTAAAAGTCCTCCAAGTAACTCTGGCCAGCAGTAAAAAATCTTTTCCCAATTTCCCTATATATAATACCAACCCAAGTTTGACATGATTAAATCCATTTTACCTGAGATCTGCAATTTCTGTTATGATATAGTTATACATATTCAAATATAAGTATATTGTCTAGAAGGGATTTAAATTTAGACATTCAAACTCCCTACCACTATTCACCCCATATAATAAATAATAGCCTAAAATTAAAAACCCCTAATATTTTGAACCCAAGAAATTCATTTAGATGGATAAACAGATCTGATATCATCAGTAATTAGATATACATATTTAGAGTTCATTGATTACTCAGTCTTTCAGCAGATGGCTCTAAAGTGAAGAGATCTGCTCTTGGAAATACATAAGTAAGCTGAAATATATGATATTTTATTGGTGTTAGCTTTCCTAGTGAAAAAGTAGAGGAGATTTGTAGAGATCTTAAAAATATTGTTACTGAATTAATTTTAAATCTATATAACTATGTAAAATTAGTTATTTTAGGTTTAAAACCTTAAAGGCATTTGAATTTCAGGTTATCTTGGAAAATGTAATAGAATTAACAATGGCTATAAGATGCATAAGTGCATTCATTCCACCTTTTAAACCCTTAAATTCTTATTGAGAAACGAAAAGCCAGAGACCAAGTGGAAACGTAGATTTTATAGCACTACTATCTAGTGTTCATTGACCCCTAAAACATACAGTAAGTGGCTCTGAATTAGAATGAAGAGAACTGCTTTTGGAAGCATAAAAATAAGCTGAGCATTGGTAGTCGAGAGGTCAGCGACAGCTGCTTTACAAGCAGTTGTCCCGGGTTAGCGGGTTCGCTTCCCGGTTGATGCTGATACATGAGAAAAAAAATAAGCTAAGAAAATTATGTGATGTTTTGTTAGTTTTTCCGAGTTAAAATGGATAGTTTTTGGTTATTTGGATTTCATTCTTAAACTTTTAGATTAGCATATTTTTGCTGACTATCAGCCGGAATTTTTTCAATGTCAGATTTATTAACTTGAAAATACAATTTCTGAGTTAAAATAGTTCCAGTTGTCAAGCATTATTAGCCGAGAGGTCATCGCAGCCGCCTTGCAAGCAAGTAGTTGGTTGCAGATGGTCGTGGGTTCGCGTCCCGACCGATGCTATGACATATGAAAAAAAAAAAGTTCCAGTTACTAAATCTTTTCAATCCTGAGAAGGTGAGGGATTTCCCCCAATTTTTAAAATTAGAAAAAAAAAATACGGGATGTATATTCATGTGATTATAGTAATCCTTCCCATCATTAGCAAGTGTTATTCTATTATATTGCAATTATATTTTTGCTTATATTCAGCATATATGAAATTGTTGTCCTCCAATTAAATAACTATACAAAAAAAAAATATTCTTAAGCGACTTAGAAATTTTCAGCTGTCTGAAAAAAATCCTCAAATTCCACGTAGATTTGAATCCCAGGTCATTGGCATCGCAGCCTTTAAAGTCTAACTAATAAATGAAAATTATTATTCATCTACACGTCTCGCATAAATCTTTGTGAACTTAAATCGTACGATGTTTGCAAAACGTGTGTTAATATAAGCAGTCAATAAATAAATAAAAATTATGTTGAATTTGATTTGAAATCATTCACAATACTTTTACTGCGGAAAACTAATAAAATGATAGATCTGGAAAAGTAATTATTGCAGCTTCAGGAAATTAAACAACGAGGCTTTTTATTTTATTTGCAACTCCCCTCCTTACTTCCTTTCTTTTCTACTTTAGTTTAAAAACTTAAATATCATTTATAATCAACTTTGCACTTTTTAACTTATTTGAAAAGCTATTGTTTATATCTGCGTTTATATATATGTTTTGATATGTGCAAACGGAATTCATAAAATTTGATAGCCCATGATTTGATGGAGCTTGGACAATTTTTCGAGCAATTTTGATTTTTCTTTTTCAGGCAACTGACTTATAACCAATCTGGCAGGTCATGCAGTGTTGATGGACAAATGAATAGCTCGTTATTATTAGTAGAGGCAAAAAAACCCTTAGATTAACCTGAAGTGATCAGCTGATATTTGATGTGCTGACCGTACAAACAACCTCAACAAAAAACAATATGTCGTGGGAAAGAATATTATACTCCTGTGATGTAGAATCTGTAGTTGACTTTTAATTTATCTTTCGTACTTATCTTTGTTCATATATATATTTCTTTATCAATATTTTTAATTTACAATTATAATAATAAAATTGTGAAAAAATAATATATTGCTTATGAAAGAATTTCTGCATACTGAAAAAAAAAACAAAAACAAAAATAAAATATTATTTGATACATATTTGTCCTGCAGTAAATAATAACACATCATAAATAAAAACATATCATTGTTATAATGTTTTTAGTTTTAAAACAATTTTTTCGATTGTAGAACTCTGGAAATTCTATAAAACAGTCCATAAACAATAAATATTTTGTCACTTTAAACATTTCTATCAAAGTTATTACTTTATTACGTGTTATGCTTTTTGATTTGTATAACAATTACAGACAGTTATTATTTGGGAGTGCAATAATAAATTCAGTAGATTAAATTATAAATGTAGCTAAATTGTATTTTTTGGCTATCTTAATGTAATATATTAATAATGTGGCACCTGATTTTGATGTTCAATTTTTAGGAGTTAAAAATACATTACATATGAACAGAGATATATTAGATGATTATCAATACAGATGGAAACATAATGGATGAAATTAATCATAGAATTAAACTTGGTTGGAGTGCTTTTGGTAGAAATAACTTGATACTAAAAGGAAATATGTCTATGTGTTTGAAAGAGAAGGTTTTTAATAAATGTGTTTTGCCAGTTCTTACTTATGGATCTGAGACTTGGACACTTAATAGAAGAGCAATACAGAGACTTCAAACCACTCAAAAAAGTATGGAGAGATGCATGTTGGTAGTAACAAGAAGAGATCGAAAACACAATGTATGGGTAAGAGAACAAACAGGTGTTACTGACCTCATTGAAAAAATTAAAAGACTGAAGTGGAGTTGGGCTGGACATATTGCTAGAAGAGATGATAATAGATAGACAATTGAAATTTTAAACTGGATTCCAAGAGATTGTAAAAGACCCAGAAAGAGACCATATGTGAGATGGATGGATGAAATAAAAAAGTATACAGGGGTGATGCGGAGAAGAGAAGCTAAAGATCAGAAAAGATGGATTGAACTTGGAGAGACCTTCATCCTGCAGTAGATTGGTAATGGTTGATGATGATGAATTAAATTAAAATGTCACTTTTAAATACAGAAAAAAATGCATTTCTAGTATCTCATACAAAAATAAAATTATTTATAGCACTCTAAAAAAAAATGGTGTACTGTGAACCATGATGCCGACAAGTAAAACTGGTCTTTGAACTTTGAGTATACTTTAGTGTATAAACAACATACACACATGTGGATGATCATATATTTACATGAACTGTATATATATAATACAACTACATACTGTAAATAACTATATACTTTGAAAAGGAAATGATTTAATAGATGTATTTTACCAATTCATGCATATGAATTTGAAACTTAGATGCTTAATGGAAGAACAATATGAAGACTTCAGACTACACAATGAAATATAAAGAAATATATGTTAGGAATAATAAGAAGAATTAAAAACAAAATTCATGGATGAGAAAACAAAAGTATCAATGATATCATTAAAAGAATTAAGAGGCTGAAATATAGTTGGGCTGAACATATAGCTCTAGTAGAAGATATGTCAATAGATGGATAAACGAAGATTTAAATGAATTCCAAAAATTATAAAAGATTATTAGAGAAAGATACCTGTAACATAGATAGATAAGGCAGTTTAGTGAAGTGACGTGGAGATTAAAAAAATGGATTAAATTTAAAGGTCTTCATTGTGCAGTGGATCAGTAATGATTAAAAATAATGATATATTTATATATTGTAATGGTATGACATGATGATGATTGATATGGTGGTAATTACTAATAGCATTCCATGTTTCTAATAAACAAGAGCAGAAAATCAGCAGATCACCAACAGATCAAATATATATTGGATATAAGTAATAATAATCAACTGTCTAAAAAATCAACCATTCAACAGAACATCAGAAAATTAATCAACAATCATCCTTTGTGTCTGGATTTAAGTGAATCACAATAAAAAATCTTAGATTAATCATCATCAAGCCAATGCCAAACTTGGGGCATAATATTATTAAAGCAATCACAAATACTTAAGTTGCATTCACATACATAAATTCTAACAATCATTCTAATAAATATATCAAAAAATCCTGGGATCATTATATCAGTACTAATGATCAAAGTTCAGGGCAGATATCATTGAAACATTAATCATCATAAAATATATAAATAAAGTGAATGGACATTAAAGGAGACTTTTATAACTTTAGTGACACATATGCCATATATCATCTATCTAAACTAACTTTGGAATCACAAGGATTCTGGTGACTGTAAACAAAAGAAAATATATAATACTTAAATAAGCGGTCCAAAACCTTTCTGTACTTAAGAGCACATTCTCATAATACCGGCTAGGTGGCAGGCACCATTTATTTTTTCAATGTAAAATTATAGTTGGATATTGTTAATAATATACTTTTTTACGCTGTAAAAGTATAGTATGCCCTACAATTTGATTACAATATAATACAATAATTTATAAGAAGTCTTAAAAATTAAATTTATTTGTATCAGATAAATAATTTTTTATCGTGTTCGGATAGCGGCAGGCACACGAAAAATGGTCTGTGGGCACCATAATGCCCGTGGACATAGGGTTGGGAACCCCTGAATGAAATGATGCTAGTACTAAATAACTTGCATGGGAATAACTTGAAATAATAATTAATAAATTTATTGATTTAAAAAATAATAAAAAAATGAAAGTCTGATAAATACTCCACATCACAAATAAGTCATTCTGACTTTGATTATTTACAAGTAATAGAAGATTACTCCAATATCAGTCTTTCAAGCTAATTGAGCATGCGCCTTTTGAGTGTTAAATAAATGAATACTCTCCTCTTCAATCCAAGATATAGTATTTATGCAGAGGGATTCTTTTTATTCCTGCATAAATACTATATCTTGGATTGAAGAGGAGAGTATTCATTTATTTAACACTCAAAAGGTGCGTGCTCAATTAGCTTGAAAGGCTGATATTGGAATGAAATATAATTGCAAGCACGGCGCTAGATAAAATATTTGCTTATTTATTGAATACATTTATGTAAGGGTTGAAAAAGCAAGCTAAGTAGATGTTGTGTATCATTGTAACAATTAAACCCAATGTAAAGGAAGGATATCACTCAAAAGTTAATACAACTTTTTGCTAAATTGATATATTTAAACACTCCAGAAATATATGATTGTTATTGCTTTATTAAACTATGAGATCAAACTTTATGTGAAATTAATATAATAAAATGTTTTTAAAATTTAAATAGTAAAGATTTTTAAACTCAGATTTTCAAACTCTCTACCACTATCCAATCCGTCTTATAGAGCTGATACACATGACCACATACATGTGAAAAAGATAAATGACCTCCATTACACATATTTTGTGCTGAACCAGCCCTCATCACTTGGTCCAGATCACCATCTACCACACATATATACAATCACTGCTCAGTTTATATAATTAAATAAATATATTAAGGTCCTATGTGTGAGGGATCAGATTGATTTAAGAACAAAATAGGTATGACAATAATATTGGCATCATCAAGGGCTTTGAGCATTTCATTCTCAGACTTTCAATGATATGGGAGTCTGGAGAGTGGAGAAAATTGAGACTTGCCCATTAAAGTTTGAAGATTTGTTATTTTAATATAAACTGAGCAGTGATTATGTATACGTGTGGGAGATGGTAATCTGGGCCAGCGGATGATTGCTGGTTCAGTATGAAATATGTATATTGGAGATAATTTATCTTTTTCACATGTATGTGGTCATGTGTATCAGTTGTAAAAAATGCATTGGGTAGCTGTAGGGAGTTTGAAATTCTGAGTTCAAGTCTCTTATAATTATCACATAATCACTATCTGACTCACTGACGATGGCCACAAGCCAGAAACTAGTCTGGGGATATTGGAAGAGTAGGCATTAGATAGGGATTTTATGCACAAGCCTTCTGGCATTCATTGATTATTCTGGTTGGCACAGGGTGGCAATACTGTATGGAGAGTTTTGCTTTCCCTTATAATTACATTAAGTTTAGTATAGACAATATACATGTATTTAAATATTATAATAAAGATTTATAACTAAACAAAAAGTATAGTATAAAATGAAATGCATAAAATAGAACATCATATTTGTAAAAAAAAAAATGTTTTATAAAAGTTCTTATTTTTTTTTTGTTACACTTTTTTTATTTATTTTAAATTCCTGTTTTTCGAATTTAAGAATGTAAAATTAAGTATAATTAGTTATTAATTTGGTGTAGTTAGCTTAGGATTATCTTCTTTTTGAAATGAAAGATTTTAATCTACATATCTTCGCTGTAGGAGATTAAGTTTTGTTTTTTTTTTAAATAGCAATTTAAAAAAAAAAAAAACATTTTATTTAAAAAAAAGAAAAGAAAGAAAGAAAATAAAGAAAACGTAATATGTTCTTTCACTTTTTGAATTAAGAGGTTGGGAAAGTAAAAAGTCTTTATTTTTTTAATTTTCTTTTTACCTTTTTTTTTTTAATGTCAGAGAGATGATAAGGAAAATGTAGTAATTAAACAAAATCTACTTGGGCAATTTTTTTAAAAAAAACCTTATTCGTGGCAAGTCAATTTTAAAATTACTAACAGCGGAGAAAAGAATTGTAATATTTTTAGTGAAGAAGCATTAATCATCATCATCATCATAATCAAACATTATCAATCCACTGCAAGATGAAGGTCTCTTCAAGTTTAATCCATCTTCTCCGATCTGTAGCTTCTCTTCTCCACAGCACCCCTGCATACTTTCTTATTTCATCCATCCATCTCACACATGGTCTCTTTCTGGGTCTTTTACAATCTCTTGGAATCCAGTTGAAGTTTTCAATTGTCCATCTATTATCATATCTTCTAGCAATATGTCCAGCCCAACTCCAATCTTTTAATTTTTTCAATGAGGTCAGTAACGCTTGTTTGTTCTCTTACCCATACATTGCATTTTCGATCTCTTCTTGTTACTTCCAACATGCATCTCTCCATAGTTCTTTGAGTATTCTAGAGTCTTTGTATTGCTCTTCTATTAAGTGTCCAAGTCTTAGATTCATAAGTAAGAACTGGTAAAACACATTTGTTAAAAACCTTCCTTTTCAAACACATAGGCATATTTCCTTTTAGTATCAAGTTATTTCTACCAAAAGCATTCCAACCAAGTTTAATTCTATGATTAATTTCATCCATTATATTTCCATCTGTATTAATAATCTGACCAAAATATTTGTAACTGTTAAATTCTTCTAATTCATCATAATAAATCTTTATTTTCATATTTTGAGCAAATTGATTAAACATTATTTTAGACTTTTTAACATTTATCTTTAGTCCTACTTTTATCTGCTAACTCCTGCAACATTTCCTGCAGCTCTGAAGCATTATTTGCAAAAGCAACTATATCATCTACAAAATCTAAATGACTTAAATAATCTCCATTTACTTTCACTCCTTTAGTTTCCCATTTTAATCCGCAAAATATTTCTTGCAACACTGCTGTAAAAAGTTTTGGAGATATGGAGTCACCTTGTCTTACACCTTTCTCAATGTTGACTTTTCCAGTATCATTATGTAATCTAATTGTTGCTGTTGCATTTTTATAAATATTCTTTAAAATATGACAATATCCTGGATCTATACCTTGATGATCCAATGCTTTAATCACTGCAGAAATGTTTATAGAATCAAATGCCTTTTCATAATCTACAAATTCAAAACATAATGGCAACTCATATTCATTTGTCCTTTCCATAACTTCTCTCAATAACTGGATATGATCTATTGTACTAAAACCACTTTTAAATCCAGCTTGTTCCCTTGGTTGGTGGAAATCCAATGTTCTTTGTAGATGAGTTGTAGAAAGTATTCACTGTAGTACACCCAGATTTCATTTCAATCTGTAATAGATGCATTTGATACTCATCAATCTTTTGCCAAGATAACAACATACTTGCAGTATTATATATATCTAATAACACTGACATATATGTCACTGAACTAGTTTTGATTCTATATACATCATCAATCTACATAAATATTCAAATAAATGAAGGACTAAAACCTTTTTTTTGTGCCAGCTATGTCTGGAGATATGAACCTACCATATAATACAAAATAAAACACCCACTTGAAAAATCTGTCTAAGATGAGGGTATTTAGAGGAACCTTCTAGAGAATAAACATCACATGACCACCACCTCTTACACTTGTGTATAACTGCTGTTAAAACAGGCAAAACTCACTATATGTATTGCCATACACATCAAGCTAGAGTAATCAATGGATGCCAGAAGGCTTGTGCATAAAATTCCCATCTAGTGCCTACTCATCCAATATCTCCAGACTAGTTTCTGCCTAGTGGCCTTCATCAGTGAGGAGCCTTGTATCTGAGAGCATTGCACCTAGATCTTAGGATCTAATGCAACCCTCCAGCAGCCACCTTTTATCTCCACTTAACTACAAAACTATGAGTCAAACTGAAAACACCTTAATGTTTTCAATCCAAGCCCATTAGCTTATATAGTCATATAGATATGAACCCATATATTTTGGTGTCTTTGGTTCTTTAATAACCACAGATACCACTATCATATTAGGCAGAATTGGTTTTATGCCAATAAACACCACGAGACCACCACCTCTTATGCTTGTGTATAACTGTTGTTAAAACAGGCAAAACTCACTATACATATTGCCACCCACAGCAAGCTAGAGTAATAAATTCCTGCCTAGTAGGATAGTGGTGGCTATGGTTATTAAAGAACCAAAGACACCAAAATGTATGGGTACTGAACTGAATTTAGACCCATATGACTATATAAGCTGATGGGCTTGGATTGAAAACATTAATGTGTTTTCAGTTTAAGACTCATAGTTTTGTAGTTAAGTGGATATAAAAGGTGGCTGCTGGAGGGTTGCATTAGATCCTAAGATCTAGGTGAAGTGCTCTCAGATTCAAGGCTCCTCACTGATGAAGGCCACAAGCCCAAAACTAGTCTGGGGATATTGGATGAGTAGGCACTAGATGGAGATTTTATGCACAAGCCTTCTGGCATCCATTGATTACTCTAGCTTGCTGTGTGTGGCAACATGTATAGTGAGTTTTGCCTGTTTTAACAACAGTTATACACAAGCGTAAGAGTTGGTGGTCATGTGATGTTTATTGGATATTGGATGAGTCAATAAGGCTTGCACTGTGTGACATTATAGTCTGAAGAGTTTTCTACTGCTAATAATAAGATATTACAAAATATATCTCTCCATTATATTAACACTTTTGGTGTTGCACTATCTTATCAGTGCTTTTTGTATGAAATTGTTGTCTTAACAATAAGTGATGTGCAGTTTTGAATGTGTTACATCAGTTCAAATGTGACTGCTGTGACAAAAACAATGGTTTCCCCATTTGTGATTATCATGAAAAAAAAACAAGGTGGCAGTAATTCATTTTTGTCACAAAGAAGAGTACATGATTTCATAAAGACCTTAAAGGAAGCTTATATGAGTGTCAGCCATGAAGAAGAAGATGGACACTCATTCACAGTCATAATTGATGACAACATTAAGCATGCATGAGAACTGAGTCTGTTTGTTGCATGAATAAGAGTGGATTATGTGGCAAATCATTTGAAAACAGTCATGACTCTGTCTATGCAATAATCCATGTTAGATTTGGGTTTTAAAAAGTTTGTGAGATAATTACAGAAATAACTAAAGGAAAACTACAAAGAGAAAAATTTGAACATCTGCAAACAAAATTTGAAGTGATACTCTAAGGAAGATTAGTTTCTTAAAAATAATTATTACTAGTGTAATGAAGCATGGATTCATTGCTATCCTGAGAGTAAATAGCAAAGTATAGAATGGAAACCATCTTCAATCACTAACCAATAAAATTCAAAAGTCAATCATCAGCTGAAAAATTATTACTTAAAGCTTTCTGGAATTTTCAAGAGCCAGTAGTGGAATATCTTTCAGATGTGGTTCAACAGTGTCCATTGCTCACTAAAGCCTAAACTTTACACAAAATGCAAAGGTCTATCAAAAGATATTATGCTAGTGCATGATAATGCATATCTGCACCAGTGGTGGCTTGTTCCTAGGCACTGCAGTACCCCCTAGAACATTAATAATGTCTTTTCCTTTAATTCTTTCTGTATATTTGTACATTGTGTAATCCTTAAGCTTAATGTCAGTAGATCCCTATTTCATGAAAAAAGTATAAAAATCCTTGTATAAAACTATGCACTTCACATATCCAATGATACAGCATTTGACCTCTGTGAGCATGTGCAGATATTTAAGAAGCAGAATGCTAGTAGTAAGGACTTAGATATAGCACTGTCACTCAAACAGTGTGCATTTCCTATTTTCAATAACATCTTTTTTTTATCTTTCTTTATACTTGTATATTACATAACTCCTAAGCTTGATATCATTAGCCACCCCCCTACTTTATAAAAAAAATTACAAAAATCCTTGTATAAAACCGGGACTATTTGTATAAAACTACACACTTCATATATACAACAATGCAGTGTTTGGCTGTTGTGTGTACATATCTGAAATAAGAAATTTGCACAGAGCTGACATTGTTGAGAAAATTTAAAATAGTGCTTCCTTTTGATTTGGCATGTATTGCATTTAAAAACTGTGTTCTATATTCTTGAATGTGATAAAGTATAGAATTAGATAATTATTGTGCTTCCAGCTATTCTATTTATAATTTTTTTTCAGTTCTATTATTTTACAGAAAATTTAAATAATTTAATTATGGCAACCTTAGGCCTCTTACATCGTCCCAAAAATATGTTCTGTGACTGCAAATGAACTTCAACAGTTTAATTTTTTACAGTTGTCTCTTCATGAGAAGGTTACAGTTAAGAAAAGAGGTCGTTCAACACCCAATATTCAAATATCTCAACCAGGCATAAGCAATGACAAAAAGTATATTTGTAGCTTTAATCCTGAATGTTACCAAAGGAACAATTAGCTCTGTGGCTGTGAAGTAAAAAAATGCATTGTTTTGCTTTCCATGTTTGTTTGAACTGTAACTATTTAGGCTATTAGAAAGTATAAAAAAAAAATTGTTTAGGATTTTATCAAGTGTATGTACAAATTTTATTTTTATACGTTTTATTTTGCACAATATTAAAACAATGGCTAAACATGTTCTAAAATAGCATCCCCTAAAATTTTAGTCATGAGCCACTATTGAGGTGCACTGCGACACTTTTCAAAAGCATTTTGAGGAAGCACCCTCTTTATAGCCCTGATCTTGCACCATTGGTCTATCACCTGTTTGGTCTCCTAAAAAATGCCTTATGAGGCTGAAGATTCATGTCTCAAAAAGAACCAAAGACAATAGTGTATTTGTGTCTCAGCCTAAAATCTTTTTTTGATAAGGGAATATGAAAATATATTGACGGATGGATAAGCTGTATTGAAAAGGAGAAAGATCATGTCGAAAAATGATGTATTAGTCTTCCTGAAAGTTAATTAATATGAAATTCTACAGTGAGAGTGTGGATAATTTTTATTAATTACATGCAAAACATACAGGAAATAAATTTACAAAAATTAATAAAAAACAAAACAATAATAATAGGGATAAAAAAATTTTTTGTATGGAGTGCTTTTATCTACTGCACCAAAAAATGTTTCTTCAACCATAATTGGTTTTCTTGAAATAAAAGAATTGGGAATTTAGAAATTAATTAAGCAAATTTCTTGTTATAAAAAAATAGGGATTGATTTAATTAATTTCTGCCCCCCATGCTTTTATTTCAGGTTAAATTTAAAAACTACAATTGTAGTAGACAAAAACAATTATTTTTTCCCTTTTTTAGGGCATAGTAAATAAAAGCATATAATATAAAAAAAAATTGTCTCTTATTTTTAACTTTTTAATATTGGCACAGTAAATAAAAATGTAAAACTATATTGTAATTTAAATTGATTGGACACCTATAGTTGATATATATTATAATAGAATCCTTATGTGAGACTTTTATTATCTTTTTTAAAAAAGATAATTTTTTGGTGCATCTATTTTCATTTCCTGCTTAAGTTTGTTTATTTTAAAACTTTTACATTTTATTAAAAAGAAAAAATTCAATAGAATAATTTTTGAATTATTTGCACTTAAATGTAAATAAATTCGTCAAATAAGTAATGAACTACAAAAATTATTTGCACTTAAATGTAAATAAATTCGTCAAATAAGTAATGAACTACCAAGAAGATAAAATCCAAGTTTATTTTTTGTGCCTAAAATATTTGATTTCTTCTAACTTTCCATCAAAATCTATTCCTAGAATATTTACAATAGTTGAAGTCTTAAATGAGCCATACTTACTTATAATTACGGCTACCTATGCAGTTGTTTAACCACTTGCAGTGATGATCAAATCCCGCCACACATTTGTTACAGGCTCGACAATGTTTAGATTTAAAACCTCTGGAAAAAAAAAGAGATTGTAAATAAACTAGATTTGGTAGTTTTGATTTAATATATATATATATTTGTTATATATAGAGCTCACAAATAAGCTCTTAACAAGCTTTGCAGAATATCCCCAACCCCAGACCGGTTTCTGCTACTGGCTTCCTCAGTAAGGTGCTAATGCTTGAATATCCTAGACTTCACTGAGGAAGTCAGTATCAGAAAACAGTCTGGGGTTGGGAATGAAATGCAAAGCTCATTAAGAGCTTATTTATGAGCTCTATATATAACATTTGTAACAAAAGCTTGTTAAATTAGGTCATGTGACATGATTTCTTTGTAATATATACATATTATAAATGTGAAAACCATATCTTACATATAAAATTATATACGTATGGCAGTAAAAATATAAAACATTTTAATAGTTCACTGCAGTGCAAAGATATAATCTTCATAGAAAAACAATGAAGAAAAAAACATTATTCTTTAGATTTTCCAACTACTGGATAGAGACAATATGAGGGATTTAAAAACCCATCCTTGTTTTACAATCTAGATAATGGTTAGATACTCATTTGCTGATTTATGTTAGATGATTAAAAAAATTGATTACAATAACTAACATGATCTTAAATATTTTAAATCAATATAAATTAAATAAAATAATTGGCAGAAAAACATGTTCACTATTAGTAACTAGAATAGTAGAAAATATAAATTCAAGAATAAATTCTGCATACTGAATTTTAAAACCTCCTATTGAAACAAAAAAAAAAATGTTTTTGTCTGAAGCCATATTTTTTCTTTATAAATTTATAGTGTTAATTCTATATGTTTTAACTTGAAGGATTCAGTAAAAAAAATCTTAATTAAAACTTATTTTAATTTTGATGAAGTAAAAAAAAAATCTTAATTAAAACTTATTTTAATTTTGATGAAAGTAAACTAAAAACAGAACAATAGTAATCTCATATTACCTTGTTTTTATCAATTTAAAAAGAGTAAAGATTTATTGTTAATCATCTTGTTTTTAAATTCCTTTATTTTAACTATTTTATAATGGAATCAAATCAACTGATGGTTATTGAAAAAAATAGAGTATAGAAAGTTAGGTTTAAAGAAGGATAACTGCTGTCAGTCTCCATGTTGGTTAAGTTTGATCTCCCAGAGAAGTGAAGCAGGACAGTTTCTCTATGATTTTATAACCAATTATATGTGAACTATGCCCACATGGAGTCAAAAATCATCAAAACTCAAGTGAATTAAGAATGCTATTGTTTGTCTTATATATTTGTTGTCCAGAACATGTTACACTAGCAATCTATTAAAGAAGCTGGTCAATTCATAATGAAACTCATAACTATATTTTACAATACTTCCATAGCATAAGCTTGTGGTTAATACATGTAGAGGTCCCTACTATCGCATTTTATATGCATATGCTCAAGGTTACAGCCTCAGTAAATATTACATATTCTATTTTATAAATGCATGTAATCATTGACAAAATAAATCTTCTGTCAATTGTATGAGATCTATTTTACAATCATATGAAGCACAGTTAGAAGAAATTGGATACTAAGTAAAATATACATTGGCATATTCTTTCAAACATTAACTTCGTCATTAATGAAAATTATTTTATTTTCCTGCCCAAAGAAAAGAATGAATTATTCTCTACTATATTGATTTGTTTTAAAAGTAAACAACTATTGATAAAATTAGTTAACTAAGGAGAAAAATGTCTAGGAAAAAAACTGAATAGTGACTGACCAATGAAAAATCTGAACAAATTTAAAAACCTCCAGAAAATAGAAACTCTAGATATATTTTCTTAGAATTTTTTTTATGTCATTTAAAAAAGATATATTTTAGAGTTAAAAAAATGCCAAATATATTTTGTTTTAATGAGTAAAAGTACATATTTTGAATTGACTCAGTATATTTGTATTTGTTATAAATAGATTGCAAAAGTAATCCAGTTTTAAGTGTTAAGATAATTAATAATTGAAATGTTTTATATTGGAAAATGCATTTTTGTGTGTTCCCATATTATATATATTTACTATTTAATTATTTATATCTTGTTAAATTAAAACAATATTGGCTTATAGATTTAATAAATTTACTATTAACAAATGAAATATTATTTGTATTTTATAATAAGCATGTGTGTGTGTACATAATTATATACGTATAAGTATATCTTAACTCATTCACTATTTATATATCAAAATAGAAAAATATTTATTGGTTTATTAATGATTGGAATATTTTATGTTATTAGACATGTACATGCTTAAATCCATGTATGTGTTCATTTAATTCCATTTACAATTTATATATTAACCAGTGTTTGTTCATTAAGCTAAAATCAGGGCTCGAATCTATTATTTACCTGGGCTATATATTACTAATTTAATTGGATAAACCTATTCAATCTATAACAGGAAAGAAATACAATACCATTTCATCGCAGGTAGTTATAAATGGCATTGTATCTTTCTCCTGCTATATTGAGGTTTATCCACTTAAATTAATAATATATAATTCAGACACAGAATAGATTCAAGCCCTGATTTCAGCATGGTGAGTAAAAACTGGTTTATATATAAATAAACACTAAACATGGATGTACATTTATGTTTTAAAGTTGATGCTCACAGGCAAGTACAGGATAATTTTTAGGGTGTGTGACTGGAGAAATTATTTCCTTCATTAAAAAATTATACACGTAGGATGCACTATATAAATAGTAAAATATTTATTAAATTTATATATCTGTAAATTACAATTTTAACATGCTTTATGTATAAGTTTGTTATTTTCAATAAATAGAAATAATATTTGACATTTGTAAATAGTCAAAATAAGATTTATTTGTAAGGAAGAGTATTTATCAGATCTTTCATTTTTAGAAGTATATTCTTATTATTCTCCTTTTACTTTCCTTTCATTTCTTCATATATATATGCTTACAATAACCCCTTCATATAAACTTTAATACAAAAAACTTTTTTTAATGATTCCTTTATTTGTCTGACAGTTTCGACTGTTCTGCAGTCTTCGTCAGAACGATTTAAAAAAAATCAGTTATTTTAAAAGGTAGAGGAATTGAATATCACTCTGATGAAGACTGCAGGACAGTCAAAACTGTCAGGAAAATAAAGGAATTATTAAAAAAAGTTTTTTGCATTAAAGTGTATATGAAGGGGCTAGTGTAATCTTTCATTTTTATTATTATTTCTAATCAATAAGTTTATTATTCATTATTTTGAATTATTCCAGTGATGTTATTTAATACTAGCATAGTTTAAAGTGTATATATATTTTTATTAATCACAGATACCAGAGTCCTTGCAATCCCAAAGCTAGTAGCCTTGACAACAGTTTGAAATTGTTGATTGTTATTGATATTGGATTATTTAAGTGTTGACTGGTTTTTAATGATATATATATTGTACATATATGTATGTTCTCATGTCCCACACATATATATTATTTAATTGAAAAAAAAAATTTCTTATATATATATAGATTTATGTGTACGTATATTATATGTGTAATATATAGTTGATAAATTAATAGGTGGTGAATGAATATAATGTTGTAAGAAATGATATTTTAATATGTTATTTTTCTTGTTGAATAATTAATATATTCAGTTATTTAGTTTTATTAAATAATGTGTTAAATTATTTAACCTTCGTTTTGTTAAAATAGAGTCGATCAGAAAAGTGTAAAATAAGGTGATTAAGATTATTAGATAAGGAGATAAAAAAATGTACACGTGCAAAAGAGTGTGAAAGAATGAAAATGTCTGTATAAACACAAAAATGCTTTTACACCTATTGCTAGTGACTATAGATTGCCAGCTTTGTTGTATTGTTTTTATCTGTATCTAAGATTTTTTTTTTAAAGGAGAAAGGTGCTTTGAGGAAATAAAGGTGATTATTAATTTTCTTGTAAAATCGCGATAGTACATCAACTTGTCAAACTCTGATTTTTTATCTTTTATCTCAAGATAAGATATGCAGGTGGTCAGTTTCTATGACCAAAGATTGGCAATATAAATGAATAAAATGTTTAAAGGACGCTCAGTATTATTATTTTAGAGAGACAGACAGTCACTCAGTTATTATTATTAAAGAGAGATGTAACTCAGTATTATTAAACAGAGATGTAACTCTCACTCAATTCTTTTCCTCGTTATTAATGTTGAAAAAAGGAAAAAAGGAAAGTGGGCGATTTGATTTTTTTTCTCACTCTTTAAAAATTGAAAAAGGGAAAAGAAGGAAAAGACTCTTGTATAAAGTCAAAATAGATGAAGATGTGTGGATATACAAGTAATTTCCAGCAATATTAATATTGAAAAAAGAAGGAAAATGGAACAAAATTGAATTTATAAGAAGAGTTTATTGACAATTCTATGAAATAAGATTAACATATTTTTCTGAGTATAATACCATGACTCTGCATTGCTAAACCATTTTTTTTCTGCTTCCTGATTAATACAGAATGAGTTAAAATCACTAATCTACTGTGGTCTCATATACCAATCAAATAATAACCAACAAAATGAAAGAGTTTGAAGCCAACCACACAAGCTATATGAAATGCTTCTTTTCTGGCTCCTGGTCTATTAAAGGCTCATTACCTTTGGATGAATGGAGAAGAGGAAGGAAGAGGAAAAGAAATGTATAAAATCCATGTATAGCCAAGTTTGAAGCCATGAATCAAATTTTTGTTAAAGTTTACCTGTCATCTAAAGTGTCTACAGCGATTATTTTTTTAAAAATGGGAGAGACAAGCAAATCCACCAGTACATACTTATTAAAATGTATTTATAATAGCTCTTTTTTTAAAGTGGTAGAAGGAAGCCAATCAACAATAAATAATTTTAGAATCAAAGAAACAAGCAAGTAAATTGATTCATGTTTATCTTAACAGTATCTGCAATAACTTTCTTTTTTATGGAGCAAAGACAAGCAGTCTGAAAATTCAAACTCAGGACATTTATAAGAAGTGAAAGTGATCGGGTAACTATGAACTTTCTTTAACAGATTTTTATTTTTACTTATTAAAAGTAATCTTTAATTTACTGGTCAAAGCAATTTTTCTTTTGATACAGAAACATTAAAGACTTGTTTATCTATAGTTATTTGCAATATCACCCAACATATCACAAACATAGTTTAAATCTTTAAACTTAAATTTTTCATTATTTTTTTTTTTTTATATTATATATTGTAATGTTGAAATGTTTTTTTTTTTAATTGTTCTTCAGTTATTAATGATAATGAGCAACCTATAAATATATGCATTTATAATGTTTTTTTATTTTATCTTGTTGCATATTAAAATTAATATCATGTATTTTATTTTCTTTTGCTAAAAGGTTGCAAAAATATTTTTATATATATAATTTGTGGGTATACATTTTAAACATATATGTTAACATTACCGAATGTGTGCATGTGTAACTGCTTATACAAACATGTCAAGGAATAGGTTATATATAAATAGTTTAGGTGTGAGAAATTATAGAGCAAGGCTTACATATGAATGGAAGTGAAATAAAACACACAAGATACATATGAAATTTATTTTATGATATAATAAGTTAGGAAAGACTTAAGTAAGCATTCCATAAAATGTATTTTTTTAAGCCAGCTTATTTTAAAATATCCAGAAATGACAAACCTATATATTAAGTTTATTTGCTTGTGCTTATATAAATTTTATATTAATTTTTGTATTGAATTAATGTAATAATAAGCCATTTATTTAATTATTGATTTGATTTTAAAGAAAAAAGAAAGAGTAATAGTATTAATAAAATATAATTATATATATCTTAATTGGTTTTCAGTTCTTATTAAAAAATATTGTTGTGTTTTTCTTGTCTTGATTCTATCATTTTAATTATCATCATTGTAGTTATTAAGTATTATCATTCGTAAATATTGAGCAATCACTTGTAATATTAAATCGAAAATGTTAAGTAAACTAGAATGTTGATTTACATTTAGGTATTTAAGGGTTAAGCTTGATAATAACCAAATTTTAATAATTATAGTTCAATAGTAGAAAAGCTAAAATTGGGTTGTGTCCATGAATTATAATCATCCTCATCAAAGATGGATATCGTATTATTGATTAAAATGTTTCAAATAATACTATACAAGAGTTATGATTGCCATCATCATCATTAATAAATTATAATCAGTAAATCTAATGTTTAGCATAATTAATATATGTAGTAAATAAAGATTTATAGAAAGTTGAATATCATGCATAGAGATTCGTGATGATTATTCATCATCACTAGTATTATTAAATCCTAATCTTAACTATAAAAGTATTTTAGTAAATAACTATAAATTTATATAAATGCTAGTGAATGTAATATTTAAATCTCAGTTTGAAATAGGATAATTTTTAATAAACGCATATGAGTTTATAAAGATTAATTTATTGTTGTGAGTTTATTAATAAGCTATGGCTGGTATCATCACTATCACTATTATTATCATTATTATTATGATATCACTATTATTATCATTCATCATTATTATCATCATCATTATCACCTTTATATTGTGATAAATAATTTAGTTAAATGGCCATCAATATTAATAATGGTTTTCACATGCTTGTTTAGAAGCCATTAATAAGATGATACTTGTCTGTTCATTAATATACATAAAATGAGCTAGCAATGTCTATAAGAATCTTTGATCTATAATATAAATTTTGGTAATATTGGGATCTTGTAATTTTATCGATATAGATAAAATGTAAGAATGTCATTTTTTCATTAGTCATCCAAATCATGTGTGATAAAAATGTACCGAATGAGTTTGAACTCAGTACACTCTAAACAGATATTTATCTAGATTTAAAACAATCTAGTGGCGCTCGTGGGAAAACACATATACTTAGCTAAACTGAATAAAGAGTGATATAATCCCTTTCCAACTTCATAATATTAACTTTATATAATATATATTTTATAAGTTGTCATGAATAGCACCAGTGTGTGCATGTGACCCTGAATGGTCTTATATGGTTGGAAAGAAGAATAGGAAGGATTCTTTGTTAAAAGAACCTAGTATGGGAGATAAGCATAATGCACTCCAGGAATCTCAAAGTGGGTAATTTTATTCAGTTGCTATATTTAATATTCTTTTATTTGATGACAATGGCCAGTATGTTTTATTGTTCAAATGACATCCCCAATATTTAGATATTATTAAATCTTTAATGATGATAGTTTTAATTGTCATTGTTGTTATTTTATATGGAGAAATGAGATAACTTATTTATTTCATTACTAATGTGACAGAATTAATGTTTAGGATAGTTGCAATCGGGCTATAATGTTATATTTAATTAATTATAAACAGACACCCAGATAGAGCATGATATGCATATATTCTTATTTATATGTTAGCATCATCCTTATTTAATTATAAATTGTATTTTGGCCAACACAGTGAATTCATTTCTCATTTAGTTTACTTGGTTACAAATGATGAACCGCTGCAGCATATCATTATCCTGTTTAGTGTTTGGTTATTGAATTATGGCAACTATCATTTCATCACTCATCTATTTATCTATACTGTGACAATGTTTACTTACTGTTACAAATAACAGATTAGATAAACATATATGTTAATAATGGATCATTTTCTATCAATTTAGTATTATTTCTGTTACAAATGTCTTTCTTTCCGTTACAATATATATATAAATTCTCTTTAAAATTATTTAGCTGGATATAAAGTAATAAAGTTAATTTTAATGTCCAATCATTTAATTGATATATATGTTTTAACACTGATGAATAGAATGGCTAGGGCACTCATGATACCTAATGGCCCTGAGTATTGATAATAATCAGCAGTAATATAATGATCCCTGAATTTTTCTAATATGCTTTAGCATTCATATATAACAGAAATATTGATGATTGATCTTTTATAATGTAGGCTTCTGGTCAGATTCTTTGCTCATTTACTGTGTTAATATTTATTCGTTTGATAATATTTATTTCTACATCTCCTCACTATTCCTTATTCTGTACCATTATAATATATATATATAAAACACCCGTTATAAAATATATATAAATACACAGCTTATGGAAATATTCAGTAACATTAAGTTTCAAAAATTTGAAATTCAGTTAAAGCTGACTAGGATTACCACGTAATCGGAAGCACTTCAAAAGAATTTAGACTATAACATTGCATTTACCGTTAATTTTTTATATATATATAAATATAATTACATTATAAAAATACAGTAAAGTTGAGACTTTTAGGATATTACAAGCAGAAATCATCTTATAAAAATAAAGATTATTACATCAAATTTTTTTTTGATAAAAACAAACAAAAAATTCTGTCTGAATTTCATTTGGAGGAGTATAGGCACATGTCTTGGATCTTGAAGAAAATTAAAAGAAATATCATATGACACATAATAATTGAAAGCCCATAGAAGGTAGCTAAAAAAAGTGTTAATGTGGGAAAAAATAAAAAAATTTTAAAAAAGTGATGAGGTTAAATTAATTAGTCATTCAAAATTTTGTATATACTTTTGAAGAGTAAAATGGATGAAAAGACAAAAAAAAAATTGCTTTTCTTCTCTCTAATCTTGTTGCTCAGTATTGTTTATATGGATATAGTAAAATCTGTAGTCTCAGCACATGCAAATATAGAAATATTGGAAAATAAGCATACTGAAATATATTGCATTAGTGATTATGGTGTGAGCAAATGCATCATCTTGACTTTCCATGCATCTAATTAATTTGATTCTGTGATTTCTGATTAAAACATGTGATACATGAATGAAATATATCTTCAAAATGTAAATAAAACTGTAATAGGAGTTACATACAAAAAATAATTATACATTAAGCACCATAAAAGATATTCATTAAGCATAGGGAGTATTTAATTCAATCTGTGGAACTAATAAAATTATCATATTAGTATAGGTTGATGTATGTTTCAAATATATTCATATATTATAATTTAAATTGGCATATATTTGTTCATCTTCATAATGAAGTGGTGTCACATTATGATTATAAGTTGATTTATAAGCTGGGAAAGAAGATCAGACATGCCAATGCTTTGTCTAACTTGTTGGATGTTAAAGAAAACTTCTATGAAATTAAATAAATAAACTATATCGATGTGTTAAATTCAAAAAACATTAATAGTGAAGTCATAGGTGATTGGACAAAGAAAGATAAAGGTTATGTTCAACCAATAAAATAGATAAGAACTGGATGGCCTATAAAATGCCCTAGAGAATTAAGTAAAGCAATTTGGATTGCTTGAGAAAGACTCTCTGTTTGTAATGGCTGTATATTGAATAATGACCATGTGCTGGTCCCTATTGAGGGCAGGGTCAAAATTTTAAAACTATTGCTGTCAGGGACACCCAGGAGTAGTATGAATGAAAGCTTTGGCAAGATCATATGTATAGTGTCCAGATTTGACAACTGATATTGAAACTATGATAAAAGAATGTGTAAACTGCTACAGACATCTAAATTATCTCCCAAACAGTTTGAAACTTGGAAAATGCCTAGTTCTCCATGGACATGTATTCATATGGACCATGTTGGGACATTAAATGGACACTTAATACTGTTATTGATTGATGTGTATTCATTATGGACCAAGTGCATATTAGTTAAGGATATCTGTGCCAAGAGCACCATCCAAGTTTTAAACAAATTGTTTGCTATGCACAGCTATCCAGAATCTATTGTGACTGATAATGGCTTAGGTTTTACTTCAAAAAAATTTATAGACTTTGTGAGTGGCAGAGTGATAAAACACATTCTTACACCTACACACCACCCCAAAACTAATGGTATAGCAGATCAAGGAGTTCAACATCTGAAGTATACCTTAAGAAAACTAAAATTACAGAACATGTTGAAAGCCTTGGTATAAGCCATGTACATGAAGCATTTTACTCTAAATATGGCAACTGGAAAAACCCTGGCTGAGTTATTAATGTGTCATGTTTTCCACCTTCAACTTTATCATCTGTTACCTGACAAAGCTAAGGGCAGAAAACCCTCTCAAACTATGAAATTTTTACCTGGGGAGAGCATTTGTATATATGCTGTGTCAAAATGTAAATGGATTCCAAGAGTAGTTAAACAGTTGTTATCGAAACAAATTTGTCTGGTTGACTTACAAAATGGCAAAACATTTAGGAAACACATAAACCACCTTTGCCATTGCCATGAACACTCTACATCAGATGATGATTTTGAGGTGTTGCCTGAAACAAAGCTAAATGGAAGGCATGAATATAAAACTGATTGTGGTAATAAATTGGATTTAGAAACACCTAAGAAAGAAGAGCTCGAGTGTTAACCACTACTGGAACTTACATGCATTCCAGATAGTGATGGAGTGAACATACCCAGGGTTTCCCAAGTACACTGACTGCTGTTTAAATTGAAAATTTTTATTGTAAATTAAAGCACCATTTATTTCTAGAGTGGAAGGACTGCTGTGTATTTGTAAATTTAGGAACTGAAATGTCATGTACCTACTCTAGTAAATAAATTTAAAGAGAGCGCTGCTGTCGGTTCACACTCCTGAAATGGTGCTTGATAAACTGATTTAGATAAAAAGGGGCAGAATCATATTCTCCCTCTCTCAGTCCAGAAATTTCCAGTACAGAGCTGGTATAAAATATATTGGAATAACTAATAGGATTTCATGATAAAGCCATAGGTAAAAAATGGCTGAAGTGATCAAAATTTTAAAGCTCGGACACATAAGGGTAAACTTTTGAACTTTATAGTGTTATGCAAGATTTGTTGTAATTGCCTTTATCAACTAATATGTAAAATATTTGTACTTTTATACTGTTTAAATATTAATTAAATATATATACAAAATGTCAAGTGTGTGCTCATTTATTTTCTTATGTTATCTGACTGGTTTCTGAAGAGTAGAAATCCTCAGACATAGCAATCTGCATACTAATCCATAAGCTATTTATTATTCCCAGTCAAATGCAATTGAAAATTTTAAATAAAGTTTGAATTTTTCTAAAAAAAATATTTAACAATATTAGATGATTGAAATAATTCAATATAAATACAATCAAAAAGATAAGTTCAACCATACAGAAGTATTGAAACGAGTAATCGAAAAAATATTAATTTTTGAGAAATTATGAAGATAAAGAGAAATTGAATTGAGCATGTACTTACAAGCAGAGAAATTATAAAAAATGTATTGAAAGGTTAGGAGACATGAGATAAACGGATATGAGAAAAAGAGAAAGGAGAAAAAAGTAGAGACAGTGAGACTTGGAAATTTAATACAATTTGACATATGAGATTTGCCATTACTAGTGATGATAATGGCAAAAGTGTTCAGCCTGTGTAATACAGAAAATAAGAAAAATATTTTTGGATAATTACTCTTAAAAATATACATATCAGTGATTCATCAAAAATTAATTTATGGATTAAGAAACCAACTAAGTACTGTTACAAATTGTAATCCACTTTATTAATACTTATTACTACTGCAAATTTTTTATTACTATTATCATCAAATCACTTAGAAAATAAGAGCATATAAAAATCTTTTTAAAAAAAATAAAAATAGAAATATTACAGATATTAATTCATCTCATTTTGGGGTGTTAAATGGTTTCTCATTTAAACAGAATGAAAAAGATTATGAAATGTTTGATAAGTAACATTTCAAATCTATTGCAAGGGTGCTCGAAAATTATTAAAAAGTTTTTTTTTTTTTTAAATTTAAAAATATAACTTGAATAAATTTAAATTCTGCATAATCTAAAATAATTTCAAATGAAGTATAATCTCAATTGACTTAAAAATTAATCCATACGTCTTATAAGATTATTATTTTTCTTTAATTATATAATTTAAAAAAAGTTGCCGATTATTTTTAAGCTCCTCTTGTATCTATTTTAATAAATAATTAGGTTATTATTGCGTATTTATAAACATTGCCATTTGTAATTAATGTCTTGTAGAAGAATATTATCCAATTTATTTCATCATTTGTTAAATTAATTAATGCAAAATAGCGCGGCTGCCTTACAAGCAGTTGCCTCGGGTTAGCGGGTTCGCTTCCCGGCTGATGTTATGACATATGAGAAAAAAACTAATTTAAAAAAAAAAAAAACTAATTCAAGTTTGTTTCTTTAAATATATAACCTATTTTATTCATAAGATATAAATATTAATTAATTGCGATATTATATGAGTACTAATTATTTTGTCAAAGGATACAATTAATTAGCATTATTATTATTTTCATAATCTACTTACAAATTATTAATTTTAAATGCATCATTTAAATAAATACAAATAAAAAAACACTGCTCTAGCTATTACATTTTAAATAATCCACCACAAAGGTAAAGGGTTTTCCAACTTCTCTCAGAAAAACCAGTGGGCAAATCTATTCGGTAGAATAAGCTAGCAGTTAATGAAGATGCTTGTAGATTTCCGTCTTTGCATTACTATCTATTTAAAAATAATTAAATACATCAATATTTTACCGATTGGATGAATTTTTCTAGGGAAAAAGTTCAAGTTCTCTTGGATTCAAACCTCAAACCATAACTATGACAAATAGTTGCACTAACCATCACATTAATATTTTAAAATAATGCTTATCAAGTTGTATTTTTATATTGGACTATTTCCATCATCTAATATGCGTATTGAATGTCTTTAGAAAAATTTAACTTTATTTATATATTTCAAATACATTCAACTGTTAGTAATAGCACATCAAATAAGTTAGTAGTCAAGAGTTGGTGGTCAAGAGATCAGCACAGTTGCCTTACAAGCAGTTGTCCCAGGTTAGCAGGTTCGCATCCCGGCCGATGCTATGACACATGAAAAAAAAACAGGTTAGTATATGCACAACATTTTAAGAAATATCATTCTCCCCTCTTCTTTGGGTGTTGCTGGCCTGACCAGTGACAGTACTAGCATGGGATTCGAACCTGGATCTAAGGAGGTTCAAAATCCATGTTAGTACTGTCACAGGTCAGACCAGCAGCACCTGAAGAAGGGAGAATAATACCTCATGAAACATTGTGCATATACTAACCTGTTTGATAAGAATCCAGGTTTGAATCCCATGCTAGTACTGCCACTGGTCAGTCCAGAAACACATGAAGAAGAGGGTAGAATAATATCTCTCAACTCAGGTTTGAATCCTGTGCTAGTACTGTCATTGGTCAGACCAGCAACATCTGAAGAAGAGGTGAGAATAATACCTCTCAAACATTGTGCATATACTAACCTGTTTGATGTGCTATTCCTAACAGTTGAAGGTATTTGGAATATTCAAATAAAGTTAATTTTTTCTAAAGACATTCAATACGCATATTAGATGATGGAAATAGTCCAATATAAAAATACAACTAGAATACCATTATCACAAACCTTCAGAAAAACACGAATGATTATCAAATATCTTATATTTTTTCAGTGATTTTTATTAACAAAAATGCCTCATATAATTTGGTGCAATGGTGAAGTGTCAGACTTTGGGACATAAAATTATAGAATCAAATCCAGTTTGAGTACTCAAACTTCTTATGAACCCAGAAGAAATGAAGCCATTTGTTTGCTACTTTTTATAAAACTTGCTTCTATTAATCTATTTTAAAAATGAATTCTTGATATATCTGGTTAAAGCAAGTAAATTTAAAAATCAAATTCTAGTAATGTTTTTTTATTTATTTCATTTTTTTTTAACAAATAAAAATATTGAGAATTTATTCTTTAAAAAATTGTTTTCTTGAGTCTTTGCAGATCAGTACTTTATTGTTCACATTTATTTTTAAAAAACAAAGCATGATTTTTAATAAAAAAAATGGCTAAGTGAATGAATAGTTGAAAGAGAGCAGATTAGTAGTTCAAAAATATACACTTTAATGTTTACTTAATATATGTAGTGTTATAAAGACATCAACATGTAGGGTTTCAAATACATGTTTACAGTTTTGATAACTTTGTGAAGCATTGTAGCAAAAGCATATACTCTGTATTTTGTTATGAGAAAGTATTATAAATTTAATTCTATTAATTTGCACTTATAATCAATATAAACTATGGTCCATTACCATATTCTTAAATCAATACTTGTAATTGGGATATCTTGGCCATCTCACATATAGTAATCTTTAGTATTAAGCTTTGTATTATTTTCAATAATAAAATAGTGGAAAATTAATAAGTGATGATGATCAAGTGTAATTATTTAGTGATAATTAATATTGTCTAGTAAACTCTATCTGACTTTGAGTAGAGAATATAACTTATGTGCAATGTAATAATTATTGTCCAATAAGCTATTTGGTTTTGACTGGACATAAGCTATACTTGATATATATATATAATTAGCATAGCTTAATGTAAGTGTAATTAAAAGGGGCAAACCATTCACTTTTAGGCTGTATATAAATAAATCTCTATGTTCTGCAATGAATAAGAATAGGTGAATCCATTATATTCTTGATATTTGCAAAACATAGTGTTATTTATTCATAACCTAGCTTGCTCCCCTTAGTCACACACACACACAAAATATGAAGAAATGTCAGCTTTATTTATCATACATGAAAGACTCAATGTTTGATTGATATTCAAAAAAAGGCTAAACCATTCAACTCACTATGTACATATTTCAGTTTAACCAATTATCATCAGCTGCCTTGAGTTATGCCAATCATTCATGCAAATGCAACAATTTCCCATCTTATAATAATACTAAAAAATTGATCAACTGGATGTTAAAGCAGAAATATTTGGTGTTCTGATAATTTTTCTATACTTTAGCCAATTTCAATATGCTATACATTAATCAAGGCAAAGTCAGAGACACATTTTATAAATTAATTTTGATCAAAAAATCTATCATCAGATTATGTAAAAAGTAAGTAAAATTAGAAAAAAAATAAAGTCAGATGTCACATGATTTAATTTAATAAGCTTGTGTTTACAAGTGTTGTATATAGAGTTCGCAAAATAAGCTCTTAACAAGCTTGTTAAGAGCCTATTTTGTGAGCTCTATATAAAAAATAAGTAAACATATAAAAATATGTACAGAAATCTGGAGAGATGTCAGCTGTAAAAATCACATATGAAAATTTATTGCTTGGTTGCCATATTACATGAAAAAAATGAACGAATCACTTTGGAACATGTATATATTTGAGGAACAATATCATCAGGTGTTGGAGCAATTCCAATTGCTCATCCAAATATAACAACCACTTTTCATATAGTAATACTGATAAGTAGATTATACTGATGAATATTTGATGTTGTGATCATTTTTCGTAAGTTAGCCTCTTCCATTGGAACTATATGTTAATCAAGGCAGAGTCGGGATTCATTTTATTAATTAATATTGATCAAGAAACTTATCAAAATATGTAATAAACAGATAAATATATTTTAAATTCAACTTCAATAATCATGGATTAAACATTGTTTGCTGCCATACATATAAAAAAGTTGACAAATCACTCAGCAATATGCATAAATTTAGGTAACATCCTATTACTCCCCCCTGAATAATTTGGTGCAGAGACAGAGAGGCAAACATTTGAGCTTAAGGTTCATAGATTGAATCCAGCCCTGTTACTTCTAAGGCATGGATGTCTTATAAATTCACATGTTTTACATCAGCTATCTTGAAGTGAAGCCAATCATTCATGCCAATACAATAACAACATATCAGATATTAACAAGTTAATGTTAAAAGCACAACTTTATGTTAAAGTATGAATATCTGCCACTGTAATTGTCATTCTATAAATTATTCAATTCCATTATGGCTATGCATTGATCATAAGAAGGATTTAAAAACTGTTTTATTAAGCGATGTTGATTAAGAAAACTAAATCAAAATATATAATAAACAGATATATTATCTCGAAAATATTCAATAATAAATAATTGGAGAAATGTCCGTTTAAATCACAATCGGTTAAATATTCCTTGTTCAATTTCCAAATGCTTAGAAAAATTGATATTTTGTTCTGAAATATGTGTACAATTCAGGTAACAAACTAGATGAAATGTATACATAGTAAAAAGTAATTTTGTTTAATGCATAATGATTGGAGCTAAATCTCTAGATTTTTTTATATATTTTTTCAAACTGGGTTTACTTATTTATTATATATTTCTTTAAACACTATATTTCCAAGATGCATTTATCTTTACATATGTCTATATGTAAAGTCTAATAGACAAATAAATGTCAGAATTAAGGAACATTTAAATGCTTTTAATCAGAAATTTAAGACATCAGTTTTTACTTCCCATTTTTTAGAAATTGTTCACAAACCTGATTTTGACAATGCAAAAATACTTGCTAATTTGGAAAGGTATGATTTAAGAACCATGAGAGAGTCAATTGAAATATTAAAAAGACTTACTGGTTTAAATAAGGCTAATGAAGTACAACGTATTCCAGCTATGTGGAAATCTCTCATTTTATCTAATATTAACTTGAAATTAATAGGTGAAAAAACTGAGGAAAATAAACATTTTGATAAGCCTCATATTGTGAATGCTGAACTACTTCAAGTTGAATCTCATTTCTCTTCTCACACTTGGTCACGTTACTGTTTGAGATCTAATGATTTTTCTTTCAAAAGTCAACCTTGACAATGGCAGATGGTAGTTCATCGAAATATCGGTTTGTAATGCAAAATAATACACGGTTTATTCCTAAAAATAATAATCTATCTATATGTCTATATATATATGCCTAAAGACATTTTACCAAACTATAAAAAAATATTAACTTAGGAAACCAAGTATACTTTCAATGTGTTAAAGTATTCTTGGTTTCTTAAGTTGATATATGTCTAATAAATAAAATTTATGCTAAAAAAGAAAAATCGCACAAAAAAACAACAACTAATATTGAAGATACTTTTTTATGCAAATACTTTAGAAAGAACAATTGAGGGGTATATAATTAATTGGCTTTGATTTTTGTTGTCAAAACTTTTACAACATCTTAATCAAAATAATCATTCTTAACTTAATATGATAATTTTTTACTTTGTTTATTTTTATTCTATAATTAAAACTCTTACCAGAATATGTATATAAAATATGTGTTAAATGACATTTAAAAACCAATAACAGAAAAAAGGCCTATTCAACGGTCTCAGATACTTAAAAAAAAGGGAAACAAACCCTCATAAGATTTGCAACTGATAAGTAATCAAAATTGGAACTATATTTGATTTTTGTTTTATTTTCCTAAGATTATTAGGATATCCATTTACTGACCAAATATTGGATGGTTATAGCTACAAGCTAATATATATATATATCATAAGTAATACTGCTTTGTCATGAAGCCTTTATATAGACATGCTCACTAAAAAAAAATTCTGCCCACAACAAAATTTATAGTAAAAACTGTATCAAATGTTATACTTTGTCTTTTCTGGATTATCGTCACTATCATTCTGTGTGGATTTTTTATATAACTTTTCGAATCTGGTTTAGTATTACTTAAGAAAGTTTAATTCTTCAATATTCAATATTTGAACTAAATAACCTTTATTAATATTTTTAATCGTTGATCAATAGTTACTAGTTAAGCATGTAATATAGATTAATAAAATAAGTTAAACAAAATCAATATAAAATAATAAACCAAATAAAAACAAGCTCTTGTAGAATATAACAAAAATAATTCCCAAAATACTTTTTTTTATTTTATCAATATGTGTAGGCACTTTTGTGGTTAAAAAAAGAAAAAAAAATATCAGAGGGAAATATATAAAAAAACAGTCATTTTAAATATAAAAGACTCGAAATTAAAATACCATTTATTGCAGAATAAAGATCTCTCAGGGTATTTTCAACCCATAACTTCTTTTCTACACATTTATTCAATGAAATTTTCTTAACCAAGCATTCTAATGATCATGTTATAGGAATCTCTCGTAATCAAATTGCTGTGGTCTATTTATAGCTCTTCTAAACACTTTTTTCTATAAATTGTCTTAGTTATGTACTGTTTGTTTTCTGACAATATATTCCATACTACTCTTTTATAAAGTATTGAAATCTCAAATCTATATATTGCACCAGATCGATCCGCAGAATATTCTACTTACACTGTAAATGTTTTGCTGGTTTCAAACTTCTTCATAATACATTTATAATCTTATTTAATTATAAATGTTATGTGAATGAACCGGCACATTCGAGCAAAATGGGAAATAATATTGATAACTTTAACTATCAACAATACCCATGATCAGATCGTGGCCCACCTTGGCTGCTAGATTCAAACCCCTACTATCCAAACACTTTATTTGTTTCAGAGTATACCCCGGGCACCAGCTAGTCAATGACTAATGTATTCGGACAGTAGGCTCATAATCCAGTACTCGAAACAATCCCTAAAACTAGCCCAGTCTAATTTTAATCAATAATAAAATATAGTTTAATTAGTGGTGATAGAATTGATAAAAGATTGGTAAAAGAATTGGTAAAAAGAATTGACCGACAAAATAAGGCTTAAAATTAAAGACAATTTATTAACATTAATTATACTAAATATAAATACTTTTATAAATTTTTACTAACATAATATTGGTATTTTTAATCACGCATAGATTTTATTCATACACTATAATATATCTTATGAGAAAGCATAAATAATATTTGACGTTTATCATTCACAAACACGCACATCAACAGTTCATTTTATGCATGCTTATAGAGTTCAAATTACTTGTCTCTGGAGGATTCACGAATGCTTATGAATGCGATGGCTACTATATATTAATGAGAATAAGAAAAAGTTTTACCTAGGATTTTTGGAACATGGATATTGCTTGTTGTTAGCTGCTTCTAATGAAGTATATCTAACCGGTTAGATTTGAAGTTTCTTGAGGAGGTTTCTTTCTTATTCATTGGTATTATTTCTGGAGACAGTTGAACATTGAAGGAGGATTTCTGAGCTGTTAAGCAGACATTATTTCACAGGCAGGTTTTGCTGTTTCACTGGATTAGGGCTAAAGTAAGATCGTATGTTCTCAAAAGCTGCTCAGCACTGCATTTCTGTTTCTGGATACATAATAAACTGCACTGTTATCTCTAGACTAGACTAGACTAAAAACGAAACTGAACGTCCGATAAAAATCTGGCTATTTATCTATGCGAAGTGTTTTTGTTTTAATGTCCACTGACAATATGTGTTGTCGAAATTCCTTTAGTAACTAATCCTTTGACAATGTGTTTTTGAAGATTGTTTAATTAGTAGCCATGCAAACATGTTGTTTTTATACTTTTAATTAGTATCCCATCGCTGTTTTTAAATATATTTTTGATTTTCATTTAGTTCATTTCAACATTTATTTTTAACATTTAATACGCATACATTTATTTTTATTTACAATCACACATATATATGCACATATATAATTTATTATAATAAGCTCGAATGAAAAGAGATTTATATTTTAACTTTCCATTTATAATAATAACAACTCTTTAACTTCTTTTATGAACTCTTAGTTTTTTCTACAGGAAAACTCCCCCTCCCCTCTTTTAATTAATCAATTGTAAGTTTTATTTCAAGAACTCTTCGACTTTTAAATCTTATTTTCACGAAAACAAACTGCAATAAAACTTTTAAACTTTTACCTATTATTTCTCTTTTAACGAAGGATTTTTATTTCTAATAATTTTTTAAACAAAATTATTATGTGCCAATTTCAATATTGGTACAATATATTATAAATCATGTTCTGTGACAGTTAAGGTCCCAAATTTTTATCATTATGACAATTTACCAAAAAAAAATTGCTGACAAAAAGAAACACATTGAACTGAATCGTCTAATCATTTCCTCATTATATATATATATATAATTGAAATAAAGCTTCTTAATGAAATTTATTGGAATTTATTCCTCTTTTTAATTATTAATTTTGTTTTAATATAACAACTAAAACATTTTCGGTAGAATACAGACTCTCCCTTGAAATTCATTTATCAAAAATATGGCAAGCCATCTTGGTTTGCACGGAACCTCACATGTACCAACCAATGATCTTTGAGTTTACATGAATTTAAGATGTCATTCGAATCAAGTAGATCAGGCTGCCAAAGCCAAGAGTCAATAATGATTAAATATGCATATCTAAGGAAGTCTTTATGATTTCTTTACACAACAAAATACGTCAATCTAGAGCGATTAATATGTGATGTTTGAAAAGGATTTAAAAAAAAATAAATGGAGAAATTAAGAGGACTATCATAAATAAGTATACAAAATTTATACAACTATTGCAAGAAAGTTAATTAAAATATCATCTTAAATTCCTGAATCTATGTATTGCTGGTTCAATTTCCATCTTAGCTGTCACTAGTCATTGGCATCTTTGTTAGAATGATATTTGAATTAAGAAGAGCTGAATATTTATACTGGAATAATCTAACCTCAACCAATAATTTTTATGCAATCAATGTTATTTGTTAAATAACTTGTCACCAACCATAATATAATATTTATTTGATTTTTTGTAATTAACTTTTGGTAAAGACATCAATATTTTTCTTTTAATAGACTTTCATATTTAAATTAATGTTACAAAATGATTTAAATTTAGATATTATAGAATATAAATTTCTTAAATTTAATTGCAAGATAATTTTAATTTATATTAACTTTAATAAAATTTATATATATATATAATCTTGTAATTAAATATATGTTACTGTATTTATTAATATTTAATTACAAGATTATGTATATAACTTTGAAGAAATACAAATATCAAATAAGAATATCATTACACACATACACACACACACACATATATATATATATATATAACAATAATCATTAAATGTCTGTATTTTTAAATCATATAATAATAATTCTTTCATAGCGTAAGCTTGTGGTTAAAACACCTGTAGAAGTCCCTACTATCGCATTTTACACACATATTATTGAGGTTATAGACTCAGTAAATATTAATACAGTATTCAAATTTTAAAATTTGAATACTGTATTAAATAAATTTGTTTGAATTATATATATATAATTAAGTTCCAACCAATAACCACCTAAACATTCACAGTAAAATATAGTAATCAATATTTCTAACTACTGTCAAGGCAACCTTCACACCTTTTAATAGCAAGAATGGAAATCCATTCTTACTAATGGTCCATTGAATATATATGGACACTTAAAGCTTGCAACTTGACTACAGAGTATGAAATATTGTTACAATGAAGTTTAAATAAACCTCTTTAAACATGAAATAAACATGTCACTGTAATGCAGACTAATAAATAGTCAATTAACATTACAAACTGCAATACTTTTAAATTGCCCATGTATTATTTAGAAATAATAAGCGAAATAATGCCTAAAACTAATCTGGGATATATATATATTGTAACCTAATAAAGAGGCAATGGCTAGCAATCAAAGATTACATAAACAGGCGTCATATAATGGATTTTTTCAACATCATAGTTCCTTTGTAGACGATACCACAGTTAAATATAATTATTAAAATACAAGGTTCTTTTATAAATTTAAAATATCTTGATCTCAGGGTTCAAATTTAGAATAAAATGCATTTGGAAAATGTTAATGGCAATACTTTAACTTCTTAACAAAAAATATGATGGTTATTATTTAAGCTAGATATGGAATGTTTGACACTTCTCTTAATTTATTTTGGAATCTTAGTATTTTTAAGAAAGTAGAAGTGACATTACATAATATCAGAGTACTCAAATACTTACGTAATATATAATTGGTAACTTTTTTTTTTTTTCATATGTCATAGCATCAGCCGGGACGCGAACCCACACCCGTCTGCAACCAACTACTTGCTTGCAAGGCGGGTGCGATGACCTCTCGGCTAACAACGCTTGACATAATTGGTAACTTGAAAAACATTTTGAAATACTTTACAATTATTTAATTATAACTATTTCACTTTTATTGACGTCAAATAAAGAAATCTTATATTTTCTGACGCAAATTTGAATAAACAATTACCAAAATAATGTAGACGGCAATAAAAGCATCTTTTATGCTGCCAACTACATAACAAGTGTATTTGAAATAAAGTAAATAATATAACATTTATCTTCTAAGAATGCAGGTGGAATGATTAAATAATTATTAAGCAAAATGAATGTACAAACACTATGTGACCGTTGAAATGTACTCTTAAAAATAATTATTAATGCAAATCTTATTAAGGTAAATTTTCTGATAAATATATGTGCGTAGCAACGAAACAAAAACATATTTAATTAATAATAAAATATTTATTTACGACATATAATAATCCATATAATAAAACTATTTATTTACAATAATTATTATTATTTCTTTTAATCTACTATATTGTATTTATAAATATTAACAACTTTACACACTGATGTACTTTTTTAAAAACCATTTCTACAATTTTATCATATAAGTTACTACCCTTAAGATTCTTAGATATTGAATTTTAAAGTAAACAGTCCAACATATAAATACAAGGTTACTTATAGTTTCTAATAGTGTTCAAAGTTTTATAATCTCCAAATACATTATCATCATATTATTTTTCAGGTGCAGTGGAATGGGGTCCTTCTGTGTGCATGAATTTAAAGGCAAGACACTCCAACATAGTGGCAACTCCTTTCTTTCCCTTTTACCTATTGTTGCAGGATACAAGTGTCCCTATATTCTAATTCTATCATGCTGTAGTAATATACATGTTTATCCAATAGTTTGATGAATAATTGAATACATTTTATTTATTAAATCACCAAACATAATATGATTACAATTTCTTATGCTTTCTCAAGCTGTTAAAATAAGCAAAACTCTCCATACAGTAGTGCCACTCAGTGCAAACCAGAGTAATCAGTGGATGCAAGATTTTTGTATAAAATCCCTATCTAGGGCCTACTCATCCAATATCCTCAGACTTGTTTCTAGCTTGTGGCTTTCATCAGTGAGAAGCCTTGGATTGGAGAGCACTGCACCGAGATAGGGATTTTCTGCAAAAACCTTCTTGCATCCTTGATTACTTTGGCTTGCATTGAGTGACACTAATGCATGGAGAGTTTTGCCTGTTTTAAATTTTACTTATCTTGATTCAGACATAATTTGTATTAAATAAGCTAGTAATCTGGCTCTAATGTGGATATAAAAAGGTTTATACACAAGCGATAACAAATTGAAGATCTTAATTAACCATGTCAAATGGTTTCTAGAGCATTAAAATTTTTTTTTCTTCTAAGAAAATAAATGACACATTTAGCTTAGAAGACATTCCAAACTTTGCACACATGCACACTAATTAAATCTGTTGCCAGCTAACTGAATTGACAGACCTTAAATTCAGTGAAGATTGTTTTTATACCAATTGCCAGTAAACCTCACAATTTATGAAACTTTTTTGGTTAAATATTATATGATATAAATATTAAAAAGAAATTATCATCATACAATGTTTATGTATTATACTTTAGTATATCTAAGTTCTTTCACTCTCTGAATTTCATGATTTATTTCATTCTAATCAAGGCCTTACATCACACACAAATACATATATGTCCTTAGCATAATGTATCCTAGTAAGTATGGTGTATTGTGGAACCTACTAACATTTTCATATCTACAAAACTCTAATTTAAATTTTAGAACCATTTTTTTGTTGCATATTAGCAATTTGAAATACTTTTTTTTTCTTTTTTTACATTTAACCTTGTCTGGAGTAAACCTTTCTTATAAATCAATGTCAAAATGTTTACCCCTATCATCCTTTATGCTTTTCTCATTGATGGAACAAAAATATATGTTGTACTGCCTATTTAGTCCATTTAAAGACAATTTAGTAATGATTTGATGTTTGATTTGCCTCATTAAAAATGTTAATAAGACCTTGGCACATTTTTCATTTTAATTACAAGAGTGCTTTATTGTCACAATCTTATATTATTACAGTTGTGATTTACTTATATGGGCTATATTTTTTATCAATATGTTGACACCAACCTTAAAACCTGGAGATTTGGATGTTTTCAGAGCTATTCTTTGATCTCTTATTGATCCTTTTCATTGTCTTGTCTTCAGAAAGCACAATGATAAGACAACCACTTTTATCTTTTCAAAGTCTCTGTCTTGTACTTTGGATTGAAAGTTTCTTCACATTCAACAAAAACGATGTTGATTTAATATAACAATACAGTGCATGTCTAAAGGGTTGATTACCTTCAGTTTAGAATTACAGTTGTAATTAACTTCCATGGACTATTTTTTTTATCAGTTAACATCAACAATGAACCCCAGAGATTTGAATTTTCCTGAGCTTTTCATGGATTGCCAATTTACCAAGGTCTCTTTGAGCTTTTATTGATCCTTTCTATATCTTCAAAATCACTGCCAATTTAGTTTTGATTACAATGAGCCTGTTGTTCAAAATGCAACTGTATTGGTGAAAATCTGGTGGATTCAGTAAAAATCCAGTTAATATAATTAAAAACATACTGATATTTTTTATTATTTTTAAAAACTTATTTTAATTAGTACATTTGGCTCCCAGTATTTATGAAGTTTATGGTGTCATCTTTCTTCACCAGAATATTAATTACAGGATAAATTTATATACTGTTGGAAAGCATCCCCCATTCATTATTATCGAATAATACATTTGACATAAATCTTATTTCTTGTGAGTAAATAGTTGAATGTCACTGATTTTGTAGCTAAGACAACCTGATGACATCTAGTTTAGTCTTCTGGGGATCTTTCATCTTTTGTGGTCAGCTTTTGACATAGTACCCTTGGGAACTCTGGATTTACCATTACCATTCTTGAGATATCAGTATATTCTACATATATTATTTTCATTCTAACTACTTTTCTTGATATTATTTATGCCATTAATTATGATTCTTCACCTTATGCATGATGAATATCTGAAAAACATCTGTATTACAGATGTGATAAAAAAATTTGATTTGCAGATGTGGTAAATTGATTTTGTTCAATGCATCTAGACTTCCCTCCTACCTGTCATAGGATTGAAACATGATTATAAATTATTTATCAAACATAAACATTTCTAAATACCCAGATTACAATATTAAAACTGATCTGCATAAATATTTATTTGGTAATGAATTACAATTATTAGTATAATATATATAGTAAATGTAATAGTCATATTAAAAGTATTATATATATATATATATATATATATATATATATATATATATATATATATATATATATATATATAATACTTTTAATATATATATATATATTATTCATACTTCACCAGTCTTGGGATATCATGTGATTTTTGTATTATATAAAAATCAGTAGAAAATAATTATGTTTATACAATTGAAAATACATTATTGAACAAAATTTGTATGAATAATACTATTTTTTTATATATAGTTCTTTTAATGTAAATATATATGTTTTGCACGCAGCATTTATAGTATATATTCTTCACATATACAGTAAAAAAAAATCTTGAAAAAACTCAAATCATGTTTTAAATCGAACAATATATATATAATCGAATTAAAATTTGCCATACTAGATTTATAATACCGATAAATTGCAAACTAAAATATCACTGACTAATATTTTTTTGTCACCACAAACTTAAAATTAAACATTTTCAATTCATGATAAAACTAGGTTGATGCAAAAATAAATGAAATGCTAATACATAATTGAGTCCCTAAATCAAAAATGAAAATAATGTAAAGGCATTGCATAAGTACTTATATCTGTATGAGCAATTAAATTAGAAAAAAAGGAGTAAAACTAATTTTTTTTACAAATAATTGTTTTAATTTGTTTTTTAAAACGACAGAGGTCCATACTGTCATTATTTCAGGTGCATAGTCTTAAGGTTATAGCCTTAATATATATTACTTTACTAACGGGTATGTGCTTTACAAATTTAATTATTACAATTTTTAAACTATTGTAATTTTTAATTTTTTTGTGGATACACCCATCCATCACAATCATTTTCAGCTATTATCGATTTACTACAAGATGAACATCTCTCCAAGTTTAATCCAGTTTCTTTAATCTAAAGCTTTTCTTTTTTTACATCATGCCAACAAACTTCTTTATTTTTCTCATTAATCTCACATGTGATCTCTTTTTAAATCCTTTATAATATTTTGGGATTCAGTACAAGATTTACACATATATCTTTTCCCAAAGACGTTATCATGTGTTTGAAATGTTTGTATTCAGTCATTTATAGTTAAAATCTGCAAAGCGCATGTGCAACAGCTTAATGCTGTTTAGCTATTACAGTTTATAAAACTTCGCGCTATATAAAATAATTGATTTATTTACATATATTTATAGTAAACAATATCAGAAGGTTCTTTTTAATGAGAGACTTGGACACTTAATAGAAGAGCAATATAGAGACTTCAGACCATTCAAAGAAGTATGGAGAGATGCATGTTAGGAGTAACAAGAAGAGATCGAAAACACAATATATGGGTAAGAGAACAAACAGGAGTTACTGACCTTATTGAAAAAGTTAAAAGACTGAAGTGGAGTTGGGCTGGACATATTGCTAAAAGAGATGATAATAGATGGACAATTGAAATCTTAAACGGGATTCCAAAAAGATTGTAAAAGACCCAGAAAGAGACCACATGTGAGATGGATGGATGAAATAAGAAAGTGTGCAGGGGTGATGTGGAGAAGAGAAGCTAAAGATCGGAAAAGATGGTTTGAACTTGGAGAGACCTTCATCCTGCAGTGGATTGATAATGGTTGATAATGATGATGATTCTTTAGTGTGACATCTGATAAAAATGCAAACAAAAATAAAAGTTTATCACAATTATTTTTGGGTTTTATTCACACAGACTTACTACAATAATAAAATTCTTTATTCTTCCATTCAAATATTGTTTTTTAATGAGTTTAATTAAACATATTTATTTATTCTACATTATGTAAGACTGATTGTTGTTCTTTTATACTTGACTGGAAACAACAACAGCAACAAAAAAGCTAAATGATGAATAAAAAAGATATTCATTCCCTCCTCCATTTTGTCAAAAGTTTCAGCCTTTCACGTTGTTATGATATAAATTATGATAAATAATAAAAATATATATAACAGCTGTTTAAAATCTGATTGGCTGTCTGAGAGACAATGGTAGGCACATGTGAAAGACTAGCAACCTTTCAATTATTACTAATTTAATAACAACATGTGATTTAGACAAATGTTATATATATTGTGCTGTACATGAGAGGTCAAAGTGACTTATGGTCAACATGGGTAGGATGAGAAAGTTGGTACCAATGTGGGCTTTGAGCATTCCATCATCAGATTTTAAATGAAATGGATGGCTGAAGAGTTATGGGGTGGAGTGGTTTGAAGCTGGTCCATTAAAGTATGAAGATTGGCTATCTGAATATAAACTGAGCTTTGATTGTATATATGTGTGATGATAATGTGGACCAACTGATGAGCGCTGGTTTAGCACGAAATACGTAGGTGATTATTTATCTTTTCAACATGTGTGTGAACAAGTGTATCAGCAGTATGAGATAGCATTGATAGTTGAGGGTCATGTGAAAGTCTGAGTTCAAGTCCCCTATATATTACATATTGGAGTGCAGATATGAAAAAGTATGTACTATAGAAAAAATTCATATATTAATAATTAAATATAAATATCTTTTTTTGCAAATAGTTTTGTGTATTTTTCAAATGTTAAGCATTTATTTTAACTTAATTACTGCAGATAGAAAACTATTCAGTGTTCTATAATAAAAGTAAAATAACAACAATAACAAAACAAAACATGAATAAAACAAAATATGATACAGATATTCAATAAAAGTTGCAAGAATGGACTAAAGTGTTCTATTCGCAAAAATTGATTCTGTTAAAAGAGATGTTTAACATTTGAAAAGAGTATGAAACTATGTGCCAAAAAAGTATTTTTATATATAATTATTAATATATATGTTATAAATGACAGGGTAATGAACTTCATTATTTTTTATTTTTGATGATTTCTGAAATTGTTATTTTAGTATTCCATCATCTAACTAAGGTATGTGAACAGTAGGGTTGCACAATGCAACAATAGAAAGTCTACCTCTTAAAGTAAAGTAATAATAAACATCACAGCAACAGCAACTTTGTCCCTCAGTCTAAAGTATGTGTGAAAGAACTGAGCATCAAAACAACAGCAACTCCACGCCTCAGACTAAGGTGAGTGAGCAATAGAAGTGTCTAAATGGTGTGAGCTGTAGGAGTGAACATCACAACAATAGCAACTACACTCATATTAAAGTGGGCGAATTTTGTGCAGTATATAAATCTCATAAGTTTACATAGGTTAAAATAGATTGTGAGTAAAAAGCATGATTATTTAATTACAGCCAATAGTCAACAAAGCTTGTCACCTGGTTATAGGTTTTTTAAAATAATAATTTCATTTGCAGGAGGATTTGTGTTTATCAGAGAATACAAAAATTTATTATTGCAATATTTTAAATGTGTTACTTTTATTAAAATGAGTTTATTTTTGAGACATTTAAATATTAAATATTATTACCAGAAATTTAAAAATACAGTACTTCTTTATGAGTGGTTGCAGCATTTGACTTTTTTTGTCTGTCATTGATTGTATTATTGAACAAAATTTAAAGCAGACTTTTTTAACAGTTTCTTCCAAACATAATCCAATTTCAATTGATTTGTCTGTTACAGTCTAAAAATTTCTAACAGTAGAAAGAATCTGTTAACAATTCTGCAAACATTTTAATAATGGTTTAGTAGATTTATGAGATTTAGTTTTTCTATATATAAAAAATGTTTTTTGATTTCAGATTCTCATTATATATATATAAATAAAGGGCTGATAAAGCACAATGTATTTCAGCTATGTGGAAACCTCTCATTTTATCTAATATTAACTTGAAATTAATAGGTGAAAAAACTGAGGGAAATAAACATTTTGATAAGCTTCATATTGTGAATGCTGAACTACTTCAAGTTGAATCTCACTTCTCATCGCGCACTGAGTCACGTTATTCTGTGAGATCTAACGAGATTGTTCTTTCAAAAGTTAACCTTGATAATGTCCGTTGAAATATCGGTGTTTAATGGAAAATAATACACGGTACAAACCAAAAAGTTGTAATTTATATCATACAATCGTGAAAACATTAAATATAATATATATCAAGCATATGTGTTCTGTAATGTATGACACACACTCATTAAATTTTTAGATTTTGTTAACAAATTTAAATAATTTACGAATTATATCAAAATAATTATTACTATTTTTATTGATGCCAGAACTGTTGTTTCATAATGTATCAGGTAACCTGCAGGGTGTGATTTTACAGTTATATATAAAATAGATGAGGAAGAATATGATTGAACATAACAATGGGTTATATATCCCAATCACCTCTACAAAATCAACACTAGACATTTGAAATAGGCTTTACCAGTCACAAGTAATTTGTTTTAAATAAAATAGCATGCATTTTCAGTCTTTACTGGGATGCCATCTTTTCAGTGGTAAAAAGAAAAAAGAGCTAAATAGACCAATTTCAAATCCTATAATTCCCAACATTTAGCATTTGCTCAGTGGTTAAACATTTTCTCTAATTTAACTTTTTTATATATAAACACAGAACTCATAAATGCTGAATGAACATTTGAAATAAAAGCTGCTATATAAAATGGCATTGACAACTATTTATTTACCAGATACAATTAGCTCACACATATATAAAGTTAAAAATAATTATTTTAGAATACATTCATACAATAGCTACACATATAAAAATAATCAAATAAAAATAACATAATAACTAATATACAAGAAATAAATTAGAATACAGTAATCATATATTGATTTATTAAAGCTTTTCCCATTTTCTTTTGTTAAGTTTTTAAAGGAAGGGTCTTACCAATTATCTATTATATAACTTCCATTACTGATCAGAATTGGGCAAAAATTTGTAACGTTTCTTCTTTCATTAAAAAAAATATCAGAGGCACACATTTTTCATAGGCATTGCTACTAATCCAACATTATGACATTAAAGTTGATTATCAGGTAGTTTTCAGAAAATTATTATATAATTATAGCAGGCTGGTAAACTTTATTAAATTAATCAGCAATGCATTTTCAGTAGCTGTACCAACAAATAATAATTATAATCTTACAAATCAATTTCTGTTCATAGGTGTGATTTATATTTAAAAATCACAATATATTTTTCAGAAACAATTATAGTTTAGAAAGAAAAAAGTTTTTCATGCTTCTTTCAATAATTATAGATATATACAGATTTTTTAAAATTCTTTAGTCCCATGCTAAAGAACAGAATATACTTCTCAAATCTGAAATCTTTTTAAAGAATTTTCCTATATATATTTTGTTTAATTAAAATATGCCATATATTAGTAATTAAAAATACATAATAAATTGGAGACTTTTTCTTATCTTTTAATTATTATTACAAATCAGATTTGGAGATTCATTTTTTATTATCTACAAATCTAATCAAATTAACATTTTTTTCAAAAAAATTATATGTATTTTAAGCTCTTTTGCTTCAATTTAAACACTTTTACATGGATTAAATTCCTCTATTAAAATTTAGTGTAATAAACATTATAAGTTTTCTTTATATTTTTGTTTATTTAATACAAGTATTTCATCTATGCACACACATACATTCCATCTATAATAAATATAATACTAGTAAATCATTGTATTTCCCTTTCAATCAATTAGTATTATTAACTTCTTTTAAGTTTCATAACTCAATTCATGCTTATTATATTGACTAACCACCTGTTCATCCCTTTATTTTCAGTACTACATATTATCCTCCTCCCAATTAAAAAGGAGACAATAAAAACAAATATTTTATTTATCTTTCTACCATTTTTATAAATATTTTATTTATCTTTCTACCATTTTTATATCTTATTTTGTGGTATAATTTTCTTTCTACCTTCACCTTTTCTCATAAATTAAAGAAGAAAAATTTACACATGGAAATTTTGATCAACAAATGCTATACTATTGAATTTTTTTAAATATCTGGCCTCTGTCCACATTGCTTGACCACATGTATAACCACTAAAGCTATCTTCCAGATACCAAAAAAAGATACAGCAAAGTTATACCTGATAGTGAACAATTAAGTTATCGGTTGTATTCAATCCTGATAACCTTTGTATATTTACTAATGAAAACAGACCTAATCATTGACTGGGATATACAGATAGAGTCATAATATCTTAACTGGATAATCATCTGTAAGAAATGGAAAGGATCATCTCCATTAAATATGAAATGTGGCTTTGTTATGAATTACTACCATTTATGTCAAGTAACTATACATTTCTAACCTAGCACAGGCATCAACACAATATGACAAATCACTTATGACCCACATAAACCTTTCAAATGATGATCAATTCTAGCATAACATTTAGTTTTTATTTTCACAACTGAATGGTTTCAATAGCTGAGTATTGTATGCTCCTTCTATACAATGATCAGAAAAACACATTGTTAAAATCACTAATATCAAACAGTATAGCATCATTTTAAAAGAAATCTTTTATCTTTTTTTTAATATCCAGAATCATCATCATTTTAGATTTTTTCTTATTCAATTAAAATGTAATAATTATCTCTTTCCAGGATTTCTTGAATGGTGCTAATAATCCTGTTTTAGATGATCAGAAAAAAATAGTTTTTTTCATCTCAACAGCAGAATCATATACCCAGATATAGGTGATACACATTTGGTCAAAGCTTCGTAGCCTTTTTTAAGTTCTAGATCCACTTCCAGTTCAATTAGACCTCTTTTGATTTCCACTTGACCAATGTCTTTTTCAAGGTTTCCATGATTTATTTTTATTTTGCTTATGTTCCTTATTTTCAAACTTTAGAAAATTGATATAATCTTGATCATGAGTTGTCTTGAGTTCCATACTTGACTGGTCCTGCATACTGGTATCCAATGCATTTAGGAGTTCAGCTATTTGCTGACTCTCACATATTGCTTTGTCACAATCAATTTTTAAATCACTTAATTTTGCAATTACCTCTTTTACATTTTCTCATATTTCTTTATTGATTTCCCTTTCTCTATTACTTGGTTATTTATCTATTCTGTCTTTACACTATATTCTTCTTGCTTCTCTTTTAGTTGACTAAATCTTTCCTCTCATTTCCCCCCAAAAATCTTTCTATCATTCTTATATTCTTGCCTTATTTCTTTATTAAATTCTCTAATCATATGTTGAGTTCTCTCAAACATAACATCAAGTTTCCTCAAACTAAACATTATTATTTTGCTGCCTCTCATTGATATTTTTATTCATTTCCTTTATATTTTGTAGTGTTCCATTAAATCTTTCACCATTTTTCTGTTGTATTTTTTAAATTAAGTCACACAACATTTTCAGATCAATAATGAGTGGTGTTGCTTCAATAGGTTTAACTTTCATTTGTTCCAGCTCCAACTTTATTGGTTGTTCTGCCTCTTGTATCACTATTTTCTCTCTAATTTGACTCTTTTTTCAATTTTTTACTGATCTGGTGATTATCTAATTTATATGTCTACTATTATTATTTTAGCTGGCTTATGCAGAAGTTAAAAAAGCAAGACTTAATTCACATACATATTTTAATGCACCAATTCTTACCATAAATATGCAGACCTCTCTAAAAATATTTGAACTTGCTTAAACTCATACCTATGCCAATTTTAATGCTTTTGTCTACTTAGCTCTTTCACTCTTATGTCCAATTAATGTTATCACTCACTGACTAGTACTTATAATTAATTCAAGTGCCAGTCTCATCTTCAATTCCAAATGACACTGTTTTCTATTTCATAGCACTTATTTTAATAAACTTTATATTGAGCCGATAATTTTGAGAGGCTCATGTTATATTTTCTGTGTATGTAAATTATGTATTTACACATATATATATACTAGGTATAAAATAAAAAATAAATGCTGTGTATATAGAAAGTTTTTGGTATTATTTATTAGTTTTTTATAGTAGGTTTTTGGTATTATTTATTAGTTTTTTATTGGGATTTAAAAAAAAAAAAAAACAGAAAGAAAAGAAAAGGCAAAATGGTAGATTAGTTGTTTTTTTAATTGGATTGAGAGATTACATCGAAAGTGATATTAAAAGAAAAAAATAACAAAATATTTTTTGTTTTTGGAAAACAATTTTAATTAAATTTTCTAATCTGAAGGGAGGGGAGGGGGAAAAGAATTGTAATTAATTCTATTGTCGTGGCTTCTAGTTGGAAGGTGTTAAAAAAACTAAAAAAATTAAAGAAATGCAATCACTGGCTGGGAATGTGACCAGATAAAACGACAATGGAAAAAGGACTATAAATACAGAGACAAACCTATTGTTAGATTAGATTAGCTTTTTTAATAAAAGAAAAGAACTATTATAGAGTGAAAATAAAATGTTAGAAGGCTAAACAACTAAGATCGGTCCCCAGCCGGGACACTGGCCGATTCCTAGATTTTCATCGCACTGGGAAACCACCTCATGTAACAAGACCACCTAAGAGAAAGCAAAGCCAGCCGGAGGACAAAATTTGTTACTGTGAATCAACTCCCAAAGGATCCCAAGGAACACGTATGGACACTGATCGATCAGGGTAATATAAACTTTGCTTTTTGATTGAACTATAGATTGCTGAACTTAAAAACATATCTAATTCGGATTGTATTTAATCAGCCATGAACTATAAGTTGCGACAATAGAAGGGGTTTTTGTTATATATATATTTATAATGCTTATGTTTGCATTGCCCAATTAGTTTTATTTAAAATACGTAATTTATTTATATTTGTGTTTTTTTTGTTTTTTTCTTTACGGAGGGTTTTCAAATAACTTTTGACGAAATTCAAGACTATAGGAGGAGGTTAAAAATAATAATAATCCCATGAATGAATCCCAGAAATTGTTATCGAAATAGAATGTAAAAATGATTTAAGAAAGCATAAATGAAAAGTTTAAGGGTTGAGTAAATATTGAAAGAGAGGGTAGGGGTTTAGTGTAATAACTTGCTCCTAATAGTAAGCCGCTTAGCCTCTGTACCGGTCAAGATTCGGACCAGTCTGGGACGCTTATATATATATAAGTAAAAGCGCATGTTCCTTTGAGAACGAAAAATACATATTACTCTTCACCTTTGTTAGTTTTTTATTTTATTTTGTATAAAAAAAAAAAGAAAGATAATGTTAGTCATGTTAAGTTTATACAAAAGAGGAAGGTAGAGGGGGAATTATTAATGATTTGTTCTATCAATAGTCTTGAATAAAAGAAAAGTAAAAATTATAATAAAGCGTATTATTATTTGAAACATATTTAAGTGTACTTGGTTGTTCCTTTAGCGCTTGTATGTGATAATAAAATATATGATCGTCGCGTATACATGCATATTAAAAATGGGATTATAAAGGGAAGGTTAGCTGGATCTGTCATACGTATAAAAATTAACATCCGCGAATATAAGATTCTTCTAATTTCGTGGCTCTAGGTTCTTTTCCTAGTGGCGCCCTCATATGATACGATTCCAGCTGTAATTACAATTTTTGATTCTTAGCCTACAAACTTTTAGATACGAAAAGTAATGGCACAATATATACATATTATTTGGACACACATTCAAATAAAATTATAATGTATTAAAATTTTTTATTTTATTTTATATATATATCTACTAAAATTTATTCATTTTCCCATAATTTTTTTAATATTTAATTTTCTCAGGGTGTAGCCTTATATACATATATTATTGAGCCACACATAAGGAAACCATTTTTGTCCTGAATTCTCAGATAAAATAAACTTAATCATGCCACACTTAAGTTGCCTTATTTGTAGCAGTAACTTGTAGGAACTACCTTTAAATATAACTAATTGGTATAATTTTCATACAGTTATATATAAAGAAGATAAAGATGGAGATGATTAACTTAAAATGGGTTATATTTCCCAATACTTCTACAAAATCAACACTAGGGATTCAACATAGACATTACCAATCAAAAGCAATTTGTTTTAAATAAAAAAGACATGCATTTTCAGTTTTTATTTAGGCACCATTCTTTCATTGATGAAAAGGAAAACAAAAAATGCTGAATAGATCAATTTTAAACCCTATAATTCCTAATTCCCAATAATAGTCAACATATACTCAGTGGGTTAAACATTCCCCCTAATTTAACTTTTTTATATAAACACAGAAGTGATAGGGTGAATATTTGAAATGAAAGCTGTTATATAAAATCACATTGACAACTTGAATTTTATAAACTAATAACCATTTATTGACAAGATACATCTAACTCATACATATACACATAAAGTGAAAAATAATTATTTTAGAATATATTCCAACACTAGGTAAAGTATGTAAAAATAACTAAATAAAAATAACTTAGTAACTAATATACAAAAAATAAATTAGAATACAGTAATCAGATTGTACTGACTTATTAAGGTCTTTTATGTTTTCTTTTGTTAATGTTTAAAAAAAAAAACAGCTTACACAATAGTCTATTATTTTATAACTTCCATTACTAATCAGTATTAGGTAAAATTTGTGATGTTTCTTTTTCCAGTTTGTTCAATTTAAATGTTCTGTTTACAAAAAAAATAATAGGGGCACACATTCTTCATGGACATTGTAATTAATCCATGATTGTGGCATTAAAGTCAAGCACAGGTAATTTTGAAAAGATTATTGGATAGTTATGGCAGGCTGGTACACTTTAAATTAATCAGCAATGCATTTTGCATGGCTGTATCAATAAATAATAATAACATTCTGTAAATCAAAAGTTTCTCTTTCTGTAAGAATGATTTATATTTAATACATCACAGCAATATATTTTTCAGCCACAATTATAATTCACAAAGAAAAAAATATCTCCTGCTCTTTTCAATAATTAGAGCTGGAGACTGATTTTTAAAAATTGTTCAATCCCATGCTAAAGAAAAGAATGTACCCCCTCCCTTTCTGAACATTTTAAAAATAATTTTCTATATTTCTTCTTTCGATTAAAAATACACAATAGATCAGTAATGAAAAAGGCATAATAAATTGGAGTCTTTTTCTTATCTTTTAATTGCTATTACAAACCAGATTTGGAGATTCATTTTTTATTATCTACAAATCTAATCAAATTAAACTTTTTTCAAAAAAAATTATTATATGTATTTCAAGCTTTTTTGCTTCAATATGAATGCTCTTACATGGATAAAATTCCTCTATTAAAATTTATTTTAATAAATGATTATAATCTTCTTTATGTTTTTATTGTTTATTTAATCCAAGTAAGATGTTTTTATATATCACTCCTATGCACACACATACATGCACAAAAATAAAATAATATTAGCAAATTATTGTATTTTACTTTCAATCAATTAGAATTATTAATTGTAAAAATTTTTTAAATAATTTTCATGACTCAACAATGTTATTATATTGACAATGTATGCTGGCTGATCCCTTGTTCAAATTTTTATTTTCAAATCCCATCAAAGAGATCTTGCAATATTTCAGCTCATAATATTCATTTCATTTTATTTATTACTTTGACTTTTTTAGTCAGCTAACTATTAACAAATTTTATCAGAAAATCTGTAAAGATTCTAATCCAGAAATAGTTTCACTAATGGTTTTATGTCCTTCATTCTTATCACTGTATACTTAGATTCAATGAACATTAACTGTGTGAGTAATGTTTTGTGTTTGACATTAATCACGTATATCAGAGGTTGATAAATTTCACTTTTGAAGCTGATAAACACAACTATCATAAATGCTGCTGATTTTACTGATAAGACTCTAATAATATTTAGGAAGATCAAATCCATATGACTTTGCAATTGTTTCTGGAAATAGAAGTGTATTTGAAACTTCACAATATATGTCTATTTTATTTTACATACTTCACATTATTTCAGTTATTTGATAAAAGTTTTAGTTGAGTGTCCAGAAAAGTAATTTTTATTTGAGAAATATGTTAAGTGTTTAAACTATATTTTAAAATTAATGGCAAATATAATTTCTTTAATAGCTTTTTATACATCTCATTACAGTAACCTATCTTAAAACAGGCAAAACTCCCTATATGTATTGCCATTCAGTGCAAGCCAGAGTAATCAATGGATGCCAGAAGGCTTGGGCATAAAATCCCCATCTAGTGCCTACTCATCCAGTATCCCCAGACTAGCTTGTGGCCTTCATCAATGAGGAGCCTTTGATCTGAGAGCACTGCACCTAGATCTTAGAAATGAAGGCCACAAGTCAGAAACTAGTCTGGCGATGTTGGATGAGTAGGCACTATTCACAAGCCTTCTGGCATCCATTGATTACTCTGGCTTGCATTGAGTGGCAATATGTATAGAGAGTTTTGTTTGTTTTAATAAGTTGTAAGCAAACATAAGAAATGGTGATCATGTGATGTTTATTAGTAATCTATTTTCTGATATCTGGTAAAAAAAATGAAAAAGGACAGGAATCCACTGGAAAATAATATTTGAGTGTGCCAGTAATATTACTCAGAGCAATATTTTACAATATATCTAGAAGTTTGTGTGAGTACTTTTTCTTTAAACAAGGTTATCATATTTGTCAATACAATGTGCTAATACAAGGAAAATGATCTATAGAGTAATTACATCATATTTCTAAGTAATAATAATCATCTTTCCAAGGAAATTATTCCTAAGACTTATTCTAGCAAACTTTTAATAGCTGAGAAAAATAAGTAAGATTTAATCTAAGATCATTCATTCTTAAGTAGTTTGAAGTAAATTGTCTTTCAGTCTACTGTTGCAGAAGATTATATTCAGATTTCAAGATGTTTCTTTATTGTTTAAATGATTAGGTTGAATAGTTTTTATAATATTACAAATAAGAACCCTGTTTTTAATTGAAAAGTAAAAGTAAATATCTTCCACTGAGTTATGTAATGTGAAAAACCAATAAAAAAATAGAATGATACCATTCTATTTTTGGACTCTATTGTTATCTAAGCTTAGTTTTTGACTTGGTTTTTAAATTATAAAGTGAATTTTGTCTATTGTTTTAATTTAAGTAGTTACGTTCACTTTGCAATTTTAGATATTCAGAAGTTATGATTATTTAATATTATTACAACTCTGTTTTTGAAATTTTTTTTAATCTTTTCATACTTTTAAGAGACTTCTAATTCAAGAAAAATGTTTTTTTGAAAAATCATAAGCAATATATATTAAGGCTATAACCTTAAAACTATGCGCCTGAAAAAACGACAGTAGGGGCGCTCCAGTCTTTTAAATAAATCTTGTGTTAAAAATTTGCAGAGGTCCCTACTGTCGTTTTTTCAGGCGCATAGTCTTAACGTTATAGCCTTAATATATATTACTTTACGTAACGAGTATGCGCTTTATAAATATAATTATTATAACTGTATATCAAAGCAATGTAATCAATATAGATAAATTTCCTGCATTATATTTCTAAAAGATCATTAATATATACTATATATAAAATTTAAAAAAATGATAGCACTTAACCTTTAGGAAAACTATTATGTAAAATTTTGTATCTATTATGATTATTATTTAATGTCAACTGAATTTTTCTATTGAACACGTTATCAAGTAAATTATAATAGATTTTTATTGCATTTAATGATTGAACAGAATAACTGGTCTAATTTTCAGTTCATTTTGAAAGCGCTTTTCAATAAAAGTTGTTAAAGATAACCCATCTTAAATCCAGCCTGAATTTAGAAGTAAATATAAAAAAAATATTTTACAATTTTTTTTAAAAGTTGAAACATGATCATGCCAAAACGTTTCTCATCCAGAACTAAAATAAAATAAGTTATCAAGCGGTATCAGTTTTTTTTTTTTTCTATGTACAAAGTTTTTACTGTCGAAATCATTTTTGAAAATTTTCTTTCTATTTTAAAATAAGTTTAAGTAAAAAAAAAAAAGTGTCATATTAATAAAAAAAAAAGTAAATCATTTATTATTCAGGAATTCACAAGAAATTTGGAGAAATTAAATCATGACATGATTTCATTTTCCAAAATCTATCTCTCTATCACTACAACAAGATACACAACACTTTTGACTTAATGATACTGGCTTTTCAAGCAGTCATAGACATTTACTTACATTATTTGTAACAAAAGATTGAAATAAGAGCTGTATATGAGAGACTTTTTTTTTCTTTCCTGACATCTTGATTTTTAGCAGAATATATACAAAAGATAGTTCTACTACTTTACTCTTTTGCTAAGCAAACAACTTTTATTAAATATTGCGTTGGTGGTCGAGAGATCAGCATGGCTGCCTTACAAGCAGTTGTCCCGGGTTAGCGGGTTCGCTTCCTGTCCCATGCTATGACACATGAGAAAAAAACAATTTCTTGAATAGATAATTTTTTATATTGTCAAACTGGCAATACCATTTCCTTCTAGATCTTCATATCTCTTTTACATTTATAGGATATTCTTGTAATAATCTTTTAAAAGTGATGATAAATCTGATAGTTAATTTTTAGTGCACTGAGTGGCACTACTGTATGGAGAGTTTTGCCTGTTTTAATTATTATGTTTTATAATGCCAAAAAGAAAGAGACAGTAGAGTATAGTTTTATCCATGTTTTATGTTTTGTCTTGACAAAAAATGGTTCATTATACCAACAAATTTTATATCATTTTTCATATTTAACATAAACTGAGCGTTATTACTTAGAAAAGATAACTAAACTTAATATTTTGAACAATATTGCACTAATCATTTCCTCTTGCTGTGATAGATTTAACAATCACATAATAATTCAAAGAATCTATTACTTAAAAAAATTTAACACAGTTTATTAGAGATTGAAACAAGACAATTAGTGCTCTGTATTGCCAAAGATTGTCTAATAAAAAATCTAAAATTTTTGACAAATTTATAAATCTGAGGATGATGCATGAAAAGAAAGTTGGAAAAAGACTGTTTCATAAAATCTAGTTTGAAAGCCTGTTTTTATTTTCACTGTTATTACTAATGATATTGCTAGTCTCATGCAGCAAAGCAGAAATGTAAATTTCTCTTTGACAATATCCTTTATTCTCAAGAAATCAAAAATAATAGACAGTGGTAAACTTGAAATTGCCTGATTCCCTTAAACTGGAAAAAGACTAAAAATTAGATAGAATATAGAGTTTTAAAAAAATAAAAACCAAAACATTGTTGGAAAAACTATTATTAGTAAAAACTGGTAATGAAACCAAATTTGTAGCAGTATAAAAATCAAATTTGTTCAAATAATTAGTGACCAATATGAGTAAATTAGGGATTTCAATCACTCATGTCATTTCTGTCAAAATGTTTATGAAAGAATTCTATGGCCAAATGATATACATTAAAGCAAAGGTATTAGAAATGTGTCAATGCAATCTCTTGGCCATTGCAGGGCCTTGTGCAAATTGTGGTTCCATAATGCTGCAAAAGTGAAGAAAGGAAGCATTATTCCTTTTTTGGATTTGTAGCCTGTAGTTACTTTTTTTTTGTATGCATGATATGCATTGAATATGTTTGCATTTAATGCTTGTCATTGGTTTGATATCTGAATACTTTGTTTTCAGATTTTGTTTCAAAATATTTGTAGCCTATGCTTTAACTTTCTGCACTTTTTGACCTAAATGTTATTTTATAATTCAAGTTATTTTATAAGGAATTCGAACACAGACTTTCAAGCTCTGTTCAGCTATCCACTCCATCTCATGCAATTGACACACATGTACCACATAGTGTACATGCATAAAAGATAAATGATCTCTAATATACATATTTCATGCTGAACCAGCACTCATCAGTTAGTCCAGATCATCATCTCCCACACATATATAACCAGGCTCAGTTTATATTAAGATAGAAAATTTTCAAATTTGATAAACAGGCTCCAATCTATTCTTCCATCTAACTCTTCACTCATAAATACCATTGAAAATCTGATAATGGATGCCAAATCGACTGTTATGCCAATATTATTGTTATGCCCATGTTGACCTTAAGTTATTCTGCCCCCTCATTTTTAAGACCATATCCATTTAAATACACAAAAGAGAAATGAGCAGGATAAGGCTAAATTTGTAATATTTGATTATACAAGTATAATTTATATAACCTGGAGTTATGTAATTATATAAGGGACTTAAACACAGACTTTCAAGCTCCCTTCAGCTATCCATTTTATCTCATACAACTGATGATACACATGACCACACACATGTGTAAAAGATAAATGATCTCCAATATACATACTTAGTGCTGAACCAATATTCATCAGTTGGTCCAGGTCATAATCTCCCACACACATATATAAACAGTACTCAGTTTATATCAAGATAGCAGCAAATCTTTAAACTTCATTGGCATCAACAAGAGATTTGGCTCTCCACCATCAAATTTTCAATGGTATGAATGGCCAAAGAATTGGAGGGTGGAGTACATTGAAGCCTGTCCTTTTTGAAGATTTGCTGCTACCTTAATCTAAACTGAGCACTGATTACATATATGTGTGAGAAATGATGACTTGGACGAACTGATGAGTGCTGGTTCATCATGAAACATATTGGAGATCATTTATTTTTACACATGTGTGTTATCATGTGTATCAGTTATATGAGATGGAGTGGATAGCTGAAGTGATTTTGAAAGTCTGTGTTCAAATCCCTTACATAATTATGTAACTCCAGGTATATAGATTATACTTATATAATCAAATAATTCAATTTATTGTGAAATTGTATTTACTACTGATACTTAATTTAATTTTTTCCTGAATGTTTGCATTATCGGTTACTTATTGAAAATATTAAAATTTAAATAGTGACAAAGTTGATTTCTTAAAAAAATATATTATTTTCATATTTCACAAATATATTATTCTTTACGTTATTTTTTTTCTAACATATAAATTTTTCACTATGAAAGAATGAAACACTAATTTGTTCTTGACTATTTTGGTAAAAGAATGATGGTTCCACCAATGGAAAGTAAATATATGCACTAAATATTAATGTATACATATAAAGTATATATATATAAAAGACATTTTGCGGGTTCATCGTTATTAAAA